>JAAGEH010000480.1:64305168-64327065 GCA_011751065.1 Lasiurus cinereus
CTGATTCTATTATATTCACCAGTTTATTCTGTTCATCAGATTTTTTATTCATTTGATTCTTAGATTCACTTGTTGATAGATAATGTATTTGTTGTTCATTATTTTTAACTTTATCTTTTTCTTTTTCTTTCTCTTCTTAAATAATACCTTTCAGCATTTCATAAAATACTGGTTTGGTGGTGAACTCCTTTAGCTTTTTTCTTATCTGTGAAGCTCTTTATCTGACCTTCAATTCTGAATGATAGCTTTGCTGGGTAGAGTAATCTTGGTTGTAGGTTCTTGCTATTTATTACTTTGAATAATTTTTGCTACTCCCGTCTGGCCTGCATAGCTTCTATTGAGAAATCAGCTGACAATCGTATGGGTGCTCCTTTGTAGGTAATTAACTTTTTCTCTTGCTGCTTCTAATATTCTCTCTTTGTCTTTTGCTCTTGGTATTTTAATTATGATGTGTCTTGGTGTAGTCCTCTTTGGGTTCCTTTTGTTTGAGGTTCTGTGCGCTTCCTGGACTAGTAACTCTATTTCTTTCACCAGGTGGGGGAAGTTTTCTGTCCTTATTTCTTCAAATAGGTTTTCAGTATATTGCTCTCTCTCTTCTTCTGGCACCCCCATAATTCTGATGTTGATACACTTGAAGTTGTCCCAGAGGCTCCTTACACTATCTTCATATTTTTGGATTTTTTTTTCTTTCTGCTTTTCCAGTGGAGTGTATTTTTGATTCTTTGTATTTCAAATCTTTGACTTCATTCTTGCAATCCTCGAGTCTGCTATTAGGTCTATGTATAGTATTTTTTATTTCAGTCATTGTATGCTTAATTTCTAGTTGGTCCTTTTTCATCTCCTCGAGAGTCTCACTAACTTTATTGGCCTTTTCTAGAAAATTCTTGAAAAACCTTATAACTGTGGTTTTGAACTCTATATCCAGTTGTTTGCTTTTCTCCATTTCTTTCATTTGTGACCTGTTTCTTGCATTTTGGCTGTTTCCCTGAGTTGATAGAGTAGCTTTGTGTGTTAGGTGTCCTATAGGGCCTAGTGGCTCAGCCTTCCCAGTTACCTGAGGTGGACAGTCTTGGTGCACCCCTTTGTGGAGTGTGTGCACAGTCTTATAGTTAAGCCTTGATTGTTGTTGTTATCACTGGGAGGATTGACCTTCAGGCCAATTGGCTGTGAGGATCAGCTGTGTCTATATCAGAGAACTTCTGTGTTGGAGACAGCCTTTGGAGACAAGACTTGCTTCAGGGGGGCTTTGGTGCTCACTGAGTCTGCCCCCTGAGTGTGTCCCTTATGGATCTGAGGAGTTGTAATCTGGATGGTCTCACTCTAACCCCTGGGTACACTGTCTCTTGGATCACCAAGGAGGTGCTGATTTAGCCTCTGCCTGAGGCCACTCAGCAGGAACTACAGAGAGATCTGCAGAGTCCTCTTCTTTGTTTGGGGTTTGGAGGTGCCCAGATGAGGCCCAGCTGTGAGGCAATGCAAGCTGCTGTGGGGCTTGGGCCTTCTTTTGGATGTTCTGGCTCTCTCTGACTCAGCTGCAGTTTGTTAGGTAAGTTTAGATTTCAGAGGACCAGGCTATTCATATGCAAAAGCCTCTGCGCTCAGCTTGGATGGGGCGGAATCTCAGGGCAGAGCCAACAGCAATGGCTTCCCGTCAGCCTTGGCCTAAGAGGCCACTGAGTCCTGTGGTAAGGGCTGCAAGCACCTCTGAGGGAGCTGGCAATGGACCGCCTGGTTCTGGGTTGTGGTGTCGCCATTCAGAGCCACACACGTCAGAAGGGGGTGCAGAACCGGACGCACAGGCGCGTACGGGAGAGAGAAACTGGGGAGATGACAGTAAGCTGCCTGGTCTCTGCACTCACCTCTCCCTCTGCTGTTGCCTCCCCACAGCAGCAGGCAGCTGGGGAACCAGGAACCAGACACGCCTCTCCTTTGCCTCCGGTTCCCCAGTGGTGCCGTTCTTTTAGAGCAAAGCTCACGCTCTCGCCTGAGGCCACCTGCCTTTCTGCCCTGTTCCAGAACACACCAGGCTCCTGCTCCTGTCGGGATCCTGCACTCACTGGCCCCTTTGCCCAGAACCCTCTGCACGTGGCTTCCTCTCGCAGGCAGAGGTCTGTTCCGCAGGGGCTTGGGTTGACTCCCTGGGCCGGCCTTCCTCTCAGTGACAGCACCCCCACTTTATTGTCACCCTAGAACTGATCGCTTTCTGAAGCAGCTGCTGGACGATGGGCCTCTGGCCTACCTGACCTGCGCCCTGTTCTATAAATAAAGCTTTATTGGAACACAGCCACGCCCATTTGCCTGTCCACGGCTCATTGGGCATGAAAGGCCAGAGCTGAGTGGTGGCAAGAGTCCTGCCACACCTGAAATCCTTGCTGTCTGGCCCTTTACAGGGCATCACGCCAACCCTTAAAAGCATACACACTGAGAGGCCAGATTAGTATGATCTCTGAACGCATAATAATCTGGCCACTTAGTGTCCATCCTATAGAACAGTGGTTCTCAACCTGTGGATCGCAACCCCTTTGGGGGTCGAATGACCCTTTCACAGGGGTCACCTAAGACCATTGGAAAATGCAGATATTTACATCACGATGCATAACAGTAGCAACATTTCATGGTTGGGGGTCACCACCCCATGAGGAACTGTATGCAAGGGTCGTGGCCTTAGGAAGGTTGAGAACCACTGCTGTAGAATAAAAGGCTAATAGGCAAATTGTCTCCTCCACCAGGAGTTCGACCAGCAGGTAAGCCAGCCATGCACCAGCCCGCCCCCCTCTCTCCATACACACACACACACACACACACACACACACACACATACACTGAGTGGCCAGGTTATTATGCGTTCAGAGATCATAGTCATCTGGCCACTCAGTGTGTATGTGCATAATTATATGTGTATAATTCTTTGCTTCTGTTTTTGTCTAGTGCACCTTCCCCCATGAGAATATAAGTTCCACAAAGGCACAGACTTTTTCTGTCTTACTCACCGCAGTAGCCCTAACGCTTAGGACCGTGCCTGGCGTGTAATAGGCGGATCGATAAACACTTACTAAAACGGGAAGAAGGGAGGGAGGCGGGCGGAGGGGAGGGGGGATGGAGACTCAGAGAGGCCGTGTAGAATGGACCGCACACCGAGCAGGGCCTCGCCTGGGAATGAAGCCAATTGGGAGAGAGGAGGAGGGCCTTTGAGGAGAGGAGGCACCAGTTCAGCGCCTCCGGTGAGGCTGCGGGACGCGGCCATTACCTGGACCGTGTCCTTGTCTAGATCATTGCTGCCCCGTATGGAGTCTGTGCCCGCCTCCTTCTCCTTGCTGCTGCTGCTGCTGGAGCGGCATTGCTGTCCCTGCGAGGACCGGATCGGTAGGGCCCTCGGGCTGGGATGGGTAACAAGGAGGAGAAGGCAGAAGCTGGGGTTCCGGGTGTGGACATTGAGGGCGCAAGGCTGGATATCAGAGAGACTGCATAGCAGGACCAAGCCTGGCTCTGGAGCAGAAAGCATCGCCGCTTTAGTTTCGGAGGGCAGGGACCCCAGAAGGGAGAGTGGCCTGAGCGGCTTAAATACAGACCTGTGTTCTCCCAGGCCTGGAGGCTGGGTGGCCGAGACCCTGGTGCTCCAGGTGATTCCTCCAGGAGCTGCGAGGAGAACGGGCTCCCTGAACCTTGCCCCTGGGTGTGCGGGCATCCCTGGCCTTCTCCACCTCGAGATGCATGACTCTGATCATAGCATTCGTGCTGATTGGTGTTCCTCCTGTACTTGTGCCTGCGTCCAAATGTTCCTGTTTTATAAGGACACTGGCACATTAGATCAGGGCTCACCCCAAGGACCGCATCTCCCTTGATTTTCTGCAAAGACCCCATTTCCAAACCAGGTCACATTCCCAGGGGCGGGGGGCTGGGACTCAGCATCTTTTAGGGCAGCGGTTCTCAACCTGTGGGTCGCGACCCCTTTGGAGGTCGAACGACCCTTTCACAGGGGTCGCCTACGACCAACGGAAAACACCTATTTCCCATGGTCTTAGGAACCAACACACCGCTCCTCGGTGTGCAAAGTGTAGCCATGCAGTTTACTGTTGTCCTAGGAAGACTGTTGCCCATGCTACGCCAAGACTCAAGACAAAATTTCATTTATTTGTCATTAGAAATAAATATTTCACAATATATAATTTCGTATTGTTTTTGTGATTAATCCCTATGCTTTAATGATGTTCCATTTGTAACAACGAAAATACATCCTGCCTATCAGATATTTACATGACAGTTCATGACAGTAGCAAGATGACAGTGATGAAGTAGCCACAGAAATCATTTTATGGTTGGGGGTCACCACCACCTGAGGAGCTGCCTTAAAGGGTCGCGGCCTGAGGAAGATGGAGAACCACTGTTTTGGGGGAACACGCTTCAGCCTGTGACACTAAGAGCTTGGGATCCAGGGGAAATGGTTTTGGAAGAAGAATCGCTGGGCGTGAAGGAGGAAGGCCCAGCCACAACAGTCTGCAGGCGTTTGTGGTGCCCTGTGGGCGGCTGTGTCCGGCTGGTGGACAGGCCAGAGGCGGGCAGTGAGAGGGTCGGGATGGGGGGCCTGGGCCGGAGCCCCACAGCTGGTCCTGCAGGCGGGTGAGAACAGCGCGCCACCTCTTCCAGCCTCGTTTTTCCCTGGTCTCCCCTCAGCCCCCCCCCATCCCCCAGAAGTAACCCACCACTCAGCACCATCTCCTCTTCAACGATTACAAATGACGGTGCGTGCCTAGCGTTTAATTTCCCATCAGCTTTTATTCATGAATCACCGTTCTGCCAAGACATCCATCCTCACTCGTTACTACGTGCACCGTCAGCTGGGTAACCCGCCGGCGTGTTCTGTGCGTGTGTGAGAGCCGGTCAGCTCCTAACGGGCGAGGAGGGCCTTCGCTCCTTAGCACGTCCTCACCTCAATGAACAGAGCGAGGGAGGCCTGGGTGGTCACCTCTGTACCCGCACCCCGTTCTCCTGAGGCCGCCGGACATCTAGGTGCGTGAAGCATGACGAAAGGAGGAAGCCCAAATGGGAGGGAGACTTTGCTGCCGTGTGGTGGTCCCTTTGGACTTGGATTTCTAAAGCAGCGGTTCTCAACCTGTGGGTAGCGACCCCTTTGGGGGTCCATCGACCCCATCACAGGGGTCGCTTAAGACCATCAGAAAACACAGATATTTACATTACGATGCACAACAGTAGCAAAATCACTGTTAGGAAGTAGCCACGGAAATAATTTTATGGGTGGGGGTCACCACCACATGAGGAACTGGATTAAAGGGTCCCAGCGTTAGGAAGGTTGAGAACCACTGCTCTAGCAGATTATTCCATGGGATACCTAATCACAGATGTATATAAATACTTATATGCTGTTACACGGATGCTTACTTTGGGGATATCTTTTAAGAGAAGAAAAATGGAAATAGCCTAAGTATCCAACAGTAGGAGAATTAGGAAAGATGATGAAGTACGAATGCTTTCATACGAGTGCCATTTATATTAGGCGGGGAAAGGGTTAAAGTCAGATGTAGATCACCATCCTGTTCTTATGGAAAGGGATGTCTCTGTCTGTCTATAGGTATTTATAACAAAATCACAACAGTGCTTACTGCTTGGAGTACATGTTGTTTTTATTTTCTTCTTTTGATTTCCTGGATTTTCCCACCAACATATGTTACCCAGAGAATACAGTTTTCGTGATAAACTTAACAACAACAACACCACCGCCGTGGGAGATGTCTGTGTATGGAGGCCAGCTCTCTCCCTCTGGAATGAACCCCGAGCTGGCCCCACCGTCCCGCTACGCTCCCGCCTCCGGAAAGCCTTTCTCGGACGGAGAGACGCGAGTCCTCTGACCCAGGGCGGGCTCTGCAGCAGGTCAGCTCGGGCAGGGCAGGACCGGGACATGGAGAACCTCACTGGCCGGAGTCCTTGCATCTCCATTGACTGCTCTTTCCGTTTCTTGGCTCCGGACTCAACTCCCTTCAGGTCTGTGTTCCGCAGTTTAGACTTTTGAAAACTGGTCTGATGGTCCGTGGCCATGGAATGGGCCGACCTTACCTGTGCCGGTGCTCAGCCTGGCCCACCTGTGGGAGGGGGAGAGGGAGACGGAGATGTTCACATCGGCACAGGAAGAAGGTCTGTGTCTCTGTGTCAGACTCTCCTTTCACTCTTGAACCCCAGCTAAGAAGGAAATATGGAGAAAGTAAGAAAAAAGCAACGCAGAAGCATAGGCGTGATGCTCCCTATTGCAACCCCCAAACTACATGTAGGCGTTACCCTACTGTAGTTCATTGAAACACAACGAAAGTTCCAGCTCTCCACCTTTGGAAAATGCTTATGTCTGCCAGTTGGACCAAAGTACAGTGGTACCTCGAGATGCGAGTGCCCTAACATACGAGATATTTGAGATACGAGCCATCGAGCGAGGGATGTTTGCTTTGAAATATGAGCAACATTTCAGATAGGAGTCATCGTGCGATCGGCCGGCTGTACACGACCCACCAGTTTACCGCGACTCGAGCTTCTCATCGTTTCCCACGCCTCAAGGTGACGGAACAAATTAAACTCGTATCTCGAGGTACCACTGTAAAGTTTTTTCATAACAACCCAAGACCACCCATTTCCTGTTTAATAACCTATCGACTTGTGCAGAGCTGAGTCCGCCAACGATGCTCTATGTAGGCAAAACAAACCAACAATGACAAGGAGCCGGCGTTTAGCAAACCATCTCTTACCTCCTTGCGCTCACAAGATCAGTGAGAAACACAGTCCTTGGCATGAAACACGGATGCTTTCGTGGTTGACCGGGCGATGTTTACTGACCACGGGCGTGCCAGACCCGGCCTGGGCTGGTCTTTGATCTCGTTCTTAGGGTGAGAGAGCCACCTCAGAACCCCGCTCCGTCCACCGGCCGTACCGAAATGGCAACGCATTTCCCGAGGCAGAATCTTCCTCACTGTCATGGTCTCCTTTCACAGACAGTAGCTGAACTTGCAAAGGTCTCTTCCAACGTTTGGGCCTTCCCTTCCCAATATACAATATGGCACCATGCCTACTACATTGATGATACAGCTGTTTGAAGATTAACCATAGGATGGCTGCGAGGATGAAATAATGGAATGTTAAACAGGTGTGTAAACTGTGACACGCAATTTGTTGCGGACAACATTGGTAACACGCGATTGTGGTGGTCAGTTTCCCACAGAGCGGAAGGGGTGACAGCCATCTTTCCTGGCTCATGGGGAGCAGCTGTTCAGCTATTTCCAGAAGAAGAAAAATGCATGACCTAGGGTGGTAGTCGGCAAACTGCGGCTCTCCAGCCACATGCTGCTCTTTGGCCCCTGGAGTGTGGCTCTTCCACAGAATACCACGGCCTGGGCGAGTCTATGTTGAAGAAGTGGCCTTAGAAGACGTTGAAGTTTAAAAAAATGTGGCTCTCCCAAGAAACTTCCATCGTGGTCCTGTTGACATTTGGCTCTGTGGACGAGGGAGTTTGCCCACCACTGACCCAGGATATTGTTCGTGAAGTGCATGTCCCAGTATCTATCCTTCCGTTCTAAGAACAGCTGTCTCAGACACGTACTACCATTCCTCACTGCTTTCCAGGTCAGGAAACGTCCACTGCTGGCCAGGGACTGGCCAGACCCCCAAAACATGTAGCCGAAAACAACTAGCCGGTATTAAATGTCTTGCCTTTCCCTTCCAGAACAGCACAAAGCAAATACAACTACAGTGGTACCTCGAGATACAAGTTTAATTAGTTCTGTCACCTTGAGGCGTGGGAAACTATGAGACGCTCGAGTCGCTGTAAACGGGTGGGTCGTGTGCAACCAGCCGATCCGCGTGATGACTCCTTTCTCAAATGTTGCTCGTATTTCAAAGCAAAAATCGCTCGCTAGATGGCTCATATCTCAAAAATCTCATATATTAGGGCACTCGTATCTCGAGGTACCACTGTACAGGTTATGTGATGTTTCTAGAGCCACCAGGAGGCCCTTTCCCCAGAGCCAAGCCCGAGGCGGTGTCCAAGGACAATGGGTGACTGTGACCGAGGAGAGGGAAAGGCCAGCCCTGGAGCGAATGCCGGGGATGCTCCCAGCGCAGACGGGGACCAGAAAGGCCTCACTCTGCTCCCTCCGGGGTGTTTACAGGCGGCTCCTCCGTTCCGGGCAAAACACAGGGAGGCCGGGCCGGAGCGCGGGATCTGAGGCCTGATGGACGCCGTGTGGTTCCCGCCGCCGCTCGCCAATTATGTTTCCAAACACAGCTACCGTGCCCGCCGCCTGCTCTCCCAGGAGCGCCAGACCAGGTTTTAATTTTAAGGTCAACGGCGAGGTCACGCTCCAGGTATGGGAAATTCCGTTCCCCTGGCCGCGTCTGGACACAATTTCTCTGTCCCGAGGGGCGCGCAGGAATGTGGGCCCGCCGCGGGGGGCGGGGGCGCAGAGCAGGCTGCAGAGGTGTGCTCGGTGGCGGGAGCCTTTTCCTCTGCTCCCATGGTCGATGGGGAAAGAGAAAATCTGGAGAATAAACACACGGGCGGAAAGCGCTCCCCTGGAAATATTGGGGGTGGAGAGGAAAGGACCCTCGCTTCCTTGGGACTGAGGACCCACAGGAGGGCGTCTCTGCAGCCAGAGGCTGGACGATGGCACAGCCCGGACAGATGGCACAGCCAGACGAGGCGCCAGCCGGCTGCTGGGCGAGCCTGGTGTGGCTCACATGGGGCACTGACATTCACCCAGCTCGGGGTCGCTTGGTCCTGAAGGCTTCTGGAAAGATCTGGAACAGGGTTCTCAACCTGTGGGTTGAGACCCCTTTGGGGGTCAAACGACCCTTTCACAGGGGTCGCCTAAGACCCTCGGATATTGACATCACGATGCAGATATTGACATCACGATGCACCACAGTAGCAACATGTCATGGTTGGGGGTCACCACCCCATGAGGAGCTGTATGCAAGGGTCTCGGCCTGAGGAAGGTTGAGAACCACTGATCTGGAAAGACCTTAAACCCTGCTACCGTCCTGGACAAAATAGCAGCCGCTCCCCGCCACCCTGCCACCGGAGCTGTGCCTCTGGGGAAGCAACTCTCTTGACTTTCGCCTCGGGGCCTGGAGTGCCCTTGCGGGCAGCAGTCAGGGCCACCAGGCAGGGCCGGGGCCTCTCTGAGGCCACTCTGACAGCCTCGGTGTCCCCTGCTTCTCTCCAAGGGGAGGTGACCTGGGAGCACGCATCCTTGGCTGAGGCTTCCAGCTGTCCTAAGTGGCTCTCCTGCGTGATGTGGCTTCGGTTGCACAGGCCTGGGGGGTGACGTCTCTGGGACTTGAGATCCTACCAACCGGGTTGCTGACCCCTGACCCCGGGTCAGGCAGAGCTCGGTATGTTCTCAGGGAAATGCCCACCAGTGCCCGCCGGCAGGCCCGGCCGCCTCCCCACCTTACGCGCATCGCAAAGCACTTGCCATCCACACGTGTGCATCCTGTTCGTGAGAGCAATGGGCGCGATCGGGGTGCGCAGTGCTAGGGAGACGAGGCCGTGCCCCCAGGGTCCACCCGGAGCGGGGGTGGGTAGAGGGGTGGAGGGGAGGTGCGGGGGTCTGGGCCACGGCCGGGAGCTGGTGGTGGGGATGGAAGTGGAGCGGGGCCTTTGCCGCGGCAGTCACGCTGCTGGCATGGGGCTGCTCATCCCCATGTCCAGCGGTCACCTGGCACATATCGCGGCTCTGCCCGTCCGGCGGTCACCTGCACGGCGAGTTCCGCACGTCCCAGCTCGGCAGCGGTCAGTTGAGTCTCTCCTGGTGGCCAGAGTGGAAATGCAGCCGCTGGGAGCGTGGGGCCTCCGGGCTGTGCGTGGGTCCGTGTGCGGCTGGCATGTGATCTCTGATGGTCTATGTGATCTCTGATGGCCCATGTGGTCTCTCTCTGATGGTCCATGTGATCTCTGATGGTCCAGGTGATCTCTGATGGTCCATGTGACCTCTCTCTAATGGTCCATGTGACCTCTCTCTGATGGTCCATGTGATCTCTGATGGTCCACATGATCTCTGATGGCCCATGTGACCTCTGATGGCCCGTGTGATCTCTGATGGCCCATGTGATCTCTCTCTGATGGTCCATGTGATCTCTGATGGTCCATGTGATCTCTCTCTGATGGTCCATGTGATGTCTGATGGTCCACATGATCTCTGATGGCGGTGACCTCACGCAGGCCCGTGTCGTGCCCCCGTCCTCCGCAGCTCGGGGCCACCTTCCGAGGACGCACGGCAGGTGGCCACGCTGTAACTGTCATGGTCAGGCCACGCTGTCACTGTCATGGTCAGTGGCCGCGACACGATGTACCCTTTCCCGAGAGGAAATGGGCTCAGCACCCAGAAGAAGGACCAGCTCTTTTGTTTAGTCTGCTCCCTGTCTACCAGCATGTCTGGGGACATCTATAGGTCCCCCCGCCCCCCACCAACCAGACCCCTGAAGCGATATTCTAGGACAGTGGTTGGCAGCCTCATTAGTCAACAGAGCCGCGTGTGGCTCGCGAACCGTGGTTTGCCAACCACCGTTCTGGGAGGACCGGAGGGTCCAGTTTCAAGAGGCCCGTCCCAGCGAGGGCTTTGGGGGTGCCCAGCTGGGCGGTTTCAGGGCTCCAGAGGAGGTACCTGGGAGGGGTCAGGCTGACTGGCCGAGGGGTGGCCAGTTGGGGTGGGTGGGCCTGGGGACATAATTAGGGCTGGCGGGCGTGGCGAGGCAGGGTTTCTAGGCGAGTCTCGAGAGCATCTTTCTTGGGTGAGCCCTGAGAACAGAGGAGACGGAGTCTAACATGGGCTAGTCGAGTAGGAGACGTGTTTTTAGGGTTCAGAAAAAAAGGACTTGGGGTACATTTCTACAACAGACAACATTATGTGAAACGTCGTCTTTGGGGCAATAGTTTCCGGCAGCGGTCATATCAGACAGCGAGGGAGTGATGCTGGGTCATCATGGATGGTGAGCTACACAGCTCCCGGTGGCTTACGCTCTCGGTGCGCAGATGGACGGTTTCTCTCTAGTTTAAATTCCTCTCTCCCTTCTTCGTTTTAAAAATTCCACCCAGCCCTTTCGCAGAAAGAAAAATAACCCAAGATATAGCGGTAGCTAAAAGAAGGCACTCCCTTTCTCTAAAATTAGACTTTCCAAGAATAAGCAGAGAAAGGGAAGTATAAATGTGAGGGAGGGAGGAGGAGTAATGAGGTCAGAGGATCAGCAAAGTGGGTCAGCTTTCTGGTCCCGGCCACGGTCGTGTCCGTTTGGATAGTATTTCAGGACGTGGCGCACGGGGAGGAACAGAAAGAGAACCTGTTGGATCACCAACACAACACGACACCCGAAGACAGGGACCTCGGCAGGGGTCGGGGAGGAATGCGGAGAGCAGAGACGCAGGCAAAGAAAGAGACCCCCACCCCCACCTCAGCGGTCCTTCTAGGGCAGCGGTTCTCAACCTTCCTAAGGCCTCGACCCTTTAAGACAGCTCCTCCTGGGGTGGTGACCCCCAACCATAAAATGATTCCCGTTGCTACTTCATCACTGTCATTTTGCTACTGTGATGAACTGTAATGTAAATATCTGATAGGCAGGATGTATTTTCGTTGTTACAAATTGAACATAATTAAAGCATAGGGATTAATCACAAAAACAATATGTAATTATATATTGCGAAATATTTATTTCTAATGACAAATAAATGAAATGTTGTCTTGCATCGTGGTGTAGCATGGGCAACAGTCTTCCTAGGACAACAGTAAACGACATGGCTACACTTGGCGACACCGAGGAGCGGTGTTTTGGTTTCTCAGACCATGGGAAATAGGTGTTTTCCGCTGGTCTTAGGCAACCCCTGTGAAAGGGTCGTTCGACCCCCAAAGGGGTCATGACCCACAGGTTGAGAACCGCTGTTCTAGGGTCTATGTGTTGGGAGATGTTCAGTGGAGCAGCCCTGGGGTGTAGTTTACCAGCTTCTGGGCATAGATACTTGCTGCACCAGCGTGACACGGTGGGCCACAGCGGGCAGAGTGTGCGTGTGATGGGCTCTTCTGCCGGCGGCCGTAGCCAGCACCCCCTGGCTGGGTCCCCGGAGAAGGGAGCGCCCACCCTCTGCCCCTCAGGCTGCTCTGAGGGGGCTGCAGCAGGCCCGTCCTGGAAGCAGGGTGGCAGGGGTCCCGCCTGGACGTGGTTCCGGGCACTCCCTCCGTCCGCCGCCCCAGGCCCGCCTGGCTGTGACAGACGTGCTCTGAGCAGGAGTGGGGACAGAGTCACCGCTCAGAATGGGAGACGCGGACGCCCCTTGTGCAGAAGCTGATGAAGAAAGAGGCGGAGGGGGGACCTCCGGGCGTGGAGGGCGGATGAACAGGGGTTCTGCTCTTCTCCTGGGGTTCCCCATTAATTTGCCAAATGGAGAGGAAGGAGACACGCTGACTGTGATGGGTCACAGTCTCCTCCCGTCCTTCCACGTGGGGCAGAGGCCTATGACTGAGCACTGTTGGCAAAGGGTTGTTGATTCATCGGCTAATTCTCCAGGTAGAAGGGAGGAGACCCAGCCTGTGTGTGTGTGTGTGTGTGTGTGTGTGTGTGTGTGTGTGTGTAACTAGTATTTCTCGCTGGAAACTTGACAGACTTTGTCTGTTTATCACACCGATACCCCGGATGGCGGCGGCTCTCAGCGCCGGGATGGAGAGAGAGTGGAGAGCACGCAGTCCTCCTCCCACCTCCTCTCGCTCCACGTTTTCCCTCAGGAGGGGCACCCTGGCTCTGTGGTCACACAGCACCCGCCGGGTTCTCGGGCAGCACCAGGCACGTGGCGCTGAGGTCCCTCAAAGTTTCCCGTCCCAGAGAGCCGGGAGCGCCTGTGGGGTGAGCATCTCCCCAGAACCTCATGTCTGGCTCTTGGTTCTCGCTCTAAAAAAGGTGTGTTTTATTTATTTGTTTGTTTATTTATTTTTAAAATGTATTTTATTGATTTTTACAGAGAGGAAGGGAGAGGGATAGAAAGTTAGAAACATCCATGAGACAGAGACATCCATCAGCCGCCTCCTGCACACTCGCTACCGGGGATGTGCCCGCCACCAAGGTACGTGCCCTTGACCGGAATCGAACCTGCGACCCTTGAGTCTCTATCCACTGAGCCACACCAGTTAGGGCAAGGTGTGTTTTTTAAACTACGGGTCACCAGCTGAAAGGTGACTACACTCAACTTGGACCCCAGAATTCTGGCCTGGAAAGCCGCCGCTCCTTTTTCACGCACCGTGGGTTTGTGGGCAAATTGACCCCTGGGTGTGCACGTGGAGGGTGAACACACACACAGAGAGACACACACACAGAGAGTCACATACAGATATACACACATACAGACACACACAAAGACATACACACAGACACACACATAGACACACACACAGACACACAGACACACACACAGACATACACACACAGAGACACACACAGACACACACACAGATACACACACAGACGCAGACACACACGCAGATACACACAGACACAGACATACACACACATGCGCACAGACACACACACACACACGACAAACATAGATGTGGTGGGGACAGATGTGACTGACTCGGAGCCCGTGACTGCCGTGTGGGGATTGTGGCTTCGCTCTCCAGCACGGGCTCGGCCCTCCCCGCTCGGCTCTCAGGGAATCGGGCTGTGGGGGCCCCAGCAGGTGGGGAGCCTGGCATGTCGGGGGGCAGGCTGCGCCAAGTTTCTGAGCCTGGCTGTCCTCATCGGAGCTGCCCGGGAGCTCCGGCCGGTCAGGCTGAGACCCTTCGCAGCAGAGGCTGCTGGCCGGGTCCCCGCTGAGCCACCGCGCTGACTTTGCTCCCACGGGAGCCGCCGCCGTGTTTGATCAGAAGCCGCTTCACTGAGCCTCCTGCCTCCTCTCCCTCCTCCCCTCCCCGCCCCCCGCTGTGTGGGTTTTGATTTAGGTACATGCACCCACCGCTTTGAAAAGTCGCTGCGTGCTGACACCTTTTCTGCTATTTAAAGCGAGATTGCAGGCGACAGCACGTGTGGGTGAGACACACCCCCGATGCAAACACACACACACACACACACACACACACACACACACACACACACACACGGCGAGAACAGGGTGTCTGCGTTCAGAGTCCCCGGAGCCTGCGAGGCGGCGGCCGTTGGCCAGGTTTCCTGGAGTCTCTCGGAACTCTGCGTGGAGACCCCAGGTTCGCGCGGCGGCTGCGGGAGCATTGGCGGGGAGCCAACAGACAAGTGCTCCCTCCGTCACAGAAGCGGGACAAACACAGCCCCGCCTCCCCCTCACCGCCATGGCACGGCGCTTATGGAAGGGTAATCCGTGTGACTTCGTATGAACTCTTCCCAGTGTCGGCGGACAACGGCCTCGTTTCCCACGCCCTGGATTATGAATAAACTAGAGGCCTGGTGCACAAAATCCATGCACAGGGTAGGGGGTGTCCCTCAGCCCCGCCTGCACCCTCTCCTATCTGGGACCCCTTGAAGGATGTCCGACTGCCGGTTGACAGGGATCCGGCCTAAACCGGCAGTCAGACATCCCTCTCGCAATCCTGGACCGCTGGCTCTTAACCGCTCACCTGCCTGCCTGCCTGATCACCCCTAACCACTCTGCCTGGTGGAAAGAAGTTTATTGTGTAATCGCTGTTGTGCAATCACTGTGATCATGCGAGAACCTGCACTGCGTTACCTGCGGGGTGTGTGTGCTTTAGGGCAGGTGGCCGCATTTCGTTTTATTTGACACAGCCTCCCGCCCCCGGCCTGGGGCGCTGGCAACCACACCCACCTGCTCCAGCCGGTGGTTACGCTCCCGCCGATCGATGCTGTGAAGGCGTCCAGGACCAAGGTGCACATTCCTCCATCGTGTGAATGGAAGATTATGTAAACCCTGGAGGCCCGTCACACGAGGAGACGCGTGCCAGAGGCTCGCTTTGGTGGCCTGCTTTCCCGCCCTCCACGCCCGGAGGTCCCCCCCTTCGCCTCTTTCTTCATCAGCTTCTGCACAAGGGGCACCCGCGTCTCCCGTTCTGAGCGGTGACTCTGTCCCCCCTCCTGCTCGGAGCACGTCTGTCACAGCCGGGCGGCCTGAGGCGGTGGACGGAGGGAGTGCCCAGAACCACGTCCAGGCGGGACCCCTGCCACCCTGCTTCCAGGATGGGGCAGAAGGTGTTGACAATGGGGGCGGGAGGCTATGTAAGTGGGGGCCGGGGACATATGAGACATTTCCACAACGTCCTCTTAATTTTCTGTGAACCTAGAGCTTCTCTAAAAAATTGTCATAAAAAAGATCAATATTTAATACTAGTGTAAACAAGGCCTTTCTAAGCAGGACACTAAAAAACTCACGTGATTCTAAAAGGATCAAAAAATATCATGCTACAGTGGTACCTCGAGATACGAGCGCCCTAACATACGAGATTTTTGAGATACGAGCCGTCGAGCGAGCGATTTTTGCTTTGAAATACGAGCAACAGTTGAGAGAGGAGTCATCACGCGGATCGGCCGGCTGCATACGACCCACCCGTTTACCGCGACTCGACTGTCTCATCGTTTCCCACGCCTCAAGGTGACGGAACAAATTAAACTCGTATCTCGAGGTGCCGCTGTACATGAAATTAAAATGTTCTTAACATTTGAAAGGCGAATGGAAAAATGTGGAAAGATTTCCATGTCTATAACAAAATTGATGAGCCTGTGGCTCGCCGTGGCCGTCCGGTCAGCTGTCCTCTTCCCTATTCTCATCGCACACGGACCGACCGGCACGTCTCTCCACACTCCGCCTGCCGCTGCCCCTGCTGTGTCCCCGGAAACATTGTCTCGTAGCGGACAAGTGCCTCTGTCTCTTCCCGAGAAGTCCTGTTTCCTCCTCCTCCCTCCCCCATGCCCTCCCCCAGGCAGTGGAGCCTCTCCTGACCCTGCTTGGTAAGGACTGGAGGTGGAGGGGTTGCAAAGAGGACGAATGCACATTGGAAGGTGCACTACACAGCCCTGCCCCCTCCTCTCCTCTCCATCCTCCCCACCCCCCGCTCCTGGGAACATTCCAAATGCGCGAGTCCTTGGTGCCTCCTACTCACTCCCCTCGGGGTCATGGGTAGCCGCAGCCACAGCTGGGAGCTGCTGGAGTCCCTGCCGGAAGCATGAAGCCGGACAGTAGGGGTTCTAACAAGGGGGACATTCCAGACAACACAGGGCAGCTATTATCTTAACACCTTTCTCCGGGGAGAGAGAGAGAGAGAGAGACAGAGAGAGAGAGAGACGTCAACTTAAGTCACATCTGTACGGCTTCACATTATTTCTTTGTGGGTCTTGTTATTGTTGTTGTGGTAGAAAAGTCTTTGAAAACCTCCTTGAACTTTTTCCTTCATGACACCGAAGAGATCTTTCCAGAATCCCGTTTTGTCCCCGGTTGATAAAGAGGCCCCCGTCAACGTGGCTCGCGGTTCATCAACCCGTCTAATGAAAGAGGAGCCTTCTGAAGAATTCTCATTAGGTACGCTTGTTCCTCAAGTTTTCCGCCCCCTGAGCTCCTCTTTCCTCAAAGGGCTCCTCTTTGAAAATATTTTGTTAAGGCTCCGTGGGGAATAGCAGAGCGTTCAACCACAACTGTATCGCCGATCAAACGCGGCTTTCTAAACGGGTCTTCACAGCGAGTCCTCTGAGCGCTTGAAAAATGTCCTGGTAGAAGGAAGCGAGTCTCTTGAAGTCCCGAGGAAGACTTGATCCTCAACTCCCTCCGCTCCAGAGCTAAGGCGGGAGTCAAACGGCCGGACAGACAGACATGAATCAGATGACAGGACACATCGGGTGGGTGAATAAGGCAAGGCAAATGACCTGCTAGGAACCTCTAAGGTGAATAGGTATTGTTATTATCTTAGCGTAATATTATATTACTTAAATACTAGAGGCCCGATGCATGAAGATTCGTGCAAGAATGGGCCTTCCTTCCCCTGGTGCCAGCACCACCTTTGCTCTCTAGCCGGAGCCACCTCTCTGCCTTCCCACGCTGCCCAGAGGCCTGGAGGAGCTGGGGCATTGCAGAATGCCTGCATCCTGCCCTCTTCCTGGTTGCTCAATGCCTGAATATGCAAATTAACCACCATCTTTGTTGGGTTAATTTGCAGACTCACTCCTGATAGGCTGGCGGGTGTTGTGTGAAGGTACGGTCAATTTGCATCGTACTCTTTTATTAGTGTAGATTCACCCTCATATCTACATGCAAACACACAGACACCATGAGATATATCTCACTGGGAAAATGACAAAGTTCAAGGTTGTTTATCATTACTACTATTACTAATAACCGTCACGTACTGAGCACTTCATGTGGGTTATGAACTATTTTAAGTACATAATTTACAGACATTATTGTCCCATTAAATGATCACAACAATTTTATGAAGGGTTGTTAGCTCACTTTTCAGTTACAGAAAACGAGGGTCAGAGACTGCAAGGACCCTCACACAGCAAAGAGATGTCGGAAGGAGAACCTAAGCCCAGATTTTTCGGGCTCCAACCTCCCCCTCTTAGTCTTGTTCCTGCTATGGAAACAAACAGACCATCCAACAGAAAAGGGACGCATCAGGTACGGTGTGTTCTAGGTGTGGCCTCAGCCTGGGGGAGTGGAGAAGGAAGGAAGCAGCCTACTTCCACAGGCATGCGATGGGAAGATGGAAGAAGTGAGTCTGGTGTACAGAGCCCTTCCCTGGGGACGCTTACACTGCGCGTTCCAGAACATCACCCTGTCCCCAAAGAACAGTATAGAGCAGATTGATGGTCTGCCTAGATCCTACACCTTAGAAAAGTACCCAAGCTGCTTTGAGGCAGGCAGTCCATGGATGGTTCTTCCAGAAATGCTGCTCCACGCTCTGGACAAGACGGGAGACACAGATGGACAGACACATTGGTCCTGGAGCCCTTTCTCCTGGTCACACATTTGGGTCAATGGAGGTTGAACCCGGACCGAACTTTGTTTTTCCAGAGATCAAAAGAGGAACCAGCTTCAAAGACTCAACTCAGGCCTGGAGGTGAGAACGGAGGACGGTTGACCAGAAGTACGATGTCAAAGCTCAGCGCTAGAGGGTAGCGTCCCTGGGTCTCCCAGAATTCTCGTCACCAACCCAAATGCGAGGCACCTTGCAGACGCCCCAGGCCCCTGCATGCCCACCTCCATGCCCGTGAGAGTGTCCTGCTCAGGACGGCCACCCCAAACCCAGAGATGCAACACCCAGAGGCGGAACACAGGACAGCCAGATGGTTCGTGGCAACCGGGGAGTGAGGTTCAACCTGGAGCACCTGCCGACGTGGTCTCCGCTCCTCCTCCCGGCCCTTCCCCTTCATCACACGCATCTGCGCAGAGCAGAGGGACTTCAGGGTCACGGTGAAGCCAGGAGGAAGGGGGCCTTGCCGACGTGAGGTCGCCGTACATGGGGTCTCACACACAGCCCTTCTCCTGCTGCAGCACACGAGGAATACACGGGTGTGGATTGAACATGAACAGGGTGACAAGGGAAGAAATGTGGAAAAAAATATCATTAAAAACACTGGAGCAGCTGACAGATTCGTGGGTGGGGAAACATGCAGCCGCAGAAGACAGTTCCGAAAATAACGAAGCAGCGGAAAGGGAAGCTAATGAGACTGAGAGAATGAAAAAGGGGTTCGCAGTTGTCTCTCTCACTCACACAAACAAGCAGGATGTGGGCGCCGGTGCGATGCGTCCTCGCCGGACACGAGTCCTCGGCCCCTGTTCCACCCGGGGGGGGCAGCCTGCCCGTGTGCCCCGAGCTCCGAAACCCAGGCGGTTACGGGCTGACCTGGCAGACACGCCCGCCCCCAAAACCAGCCGTCTTTCTCCCAGAAGAGTGTCTCAGCTCTAAATGAGACAAGCAAAGGAAAAAATAAAAAATAAAAAGGAAGCAAAGAGAAACTCCATTTGTTTGCCAGTATTCCTCTATAAATCTTACTGACAGTGTGCTGATTTTATTTCTGCGCATTCTTCTGAAGGCTTAATCATATCCTATATGGCGAGATGCGAGGAAGCTGGCGGTCTTTTTTTTTTTAAATGCGTGTTTGTTTGTTTCTGTTTGTTCTTACTTGATTAGTATTTATTTTTATGCTGAATTTCCCCCCTGGGCCGTACATTTTTATTTCTCCAGCTCCTTCTGGGGAGAGCGCCATCCTCCCCTCCCCTGTCCCCACCCGCCCGCCTCGCACGCAGAGCGCTGTGGTCTCTCTGGGCCGCCTGGCGTGTGGGCAGCCGTCTTCCTCTGCTGGACCCTCTGCAAGTTCATCTGGTTCCCCACACGCACCCTCCCCAGGGTTTGGGGCCCAGGGCCTCAGGCTTCATCCTGGACGTCATGGGAATGCATTCCTGCCCTCTCCTCCTCCATCTTCATCCCGCCCCCCTACGGGTCGAGTTAATGCCCCATTTTCGGAAAAGGAGATTCAGCTCAAGGAATATATATATATTTTAATATACAGTGGCCTAACATACGAGATTTTTGAGATACGAGCCATCAAGCGAGCCATTTTTGCTTTGAAATACGAGCAACAGTTGAGATATGAGTAATCACGCGCGGATCGGCCGGCTGCACATGACCCACCCGTTTACCTCGACTCAAGCGTCTCATAGTTTCCCACGCCTCAAGATTACGGAATGAATTAAACTCGTATCTCGAGGTACCACTGTATTTTATTGATTTTTTTACAGAGAGGAAGGGAGAGAGATAGAAAGTCAGAAACATCGATGAGAGAGAGACATCGATCAGCCGCCTCCTGCACGCCCCACAGTGGAGATGTGCCCGCCAGCAAGGTACATGCTCCCCGACCGGAATCGAACCTGGGACTTTTCAGTCCACAGCCCGATGCTTTATCCACTGAGTCACATCGGTCCCGGCCTCAAGGAATATTTAATGCAGGAAATTTCACGTGAAAGACACTGATCAAGGTACCACAGGGGATATGAAAAGGGGCAAGAATCTAGGATAGGCGCCCACCACCTGGCAGGAAGTCTCTTGCAGAAAACACTTCAGCCCAGGTGGATGCAGTCAGCAGGTGGGATGACGGGATTTGGAATGGCTTTGGAGCGGACCCTGAAGAACGTGACGGGCAGGCACTGGCCGCTATAGGCGCCGACGAGGTCGGACACCCAGGATTCAAGGACAAGTCCAGGAATTGAAGCGAAAGGAGTGAACAGAAACAAGCAAACCAACGGATTCCTTCTTTCTGGAAGGCGCCCACGGCCTGTGGTTGGGTTGCCACAAAACTGGGTGTCTCTGAAATTCCGTCCGGATCAGAAGGCCTGGTGTCTTCCTAACCTCATTCCACCGACGTAAGGTCACCGAGGCGGCGTTACCGTCTGTGAAGGTTAACTCCGATGTCCTCACAGGAACACAGGTCAGCATGGAATCCCCCAGACCTAGAGAAGAGAAAGCTTTCCAAGTGTCCCTTTAAGACAGCGGTTCTCCACCTTCCTAAGGCCGTGACCCTCATATGGTGGTGATCCCCAACCATGAAATGTTGCTACTGTGATGCATCGTGATGTAAATATCTGCATTTTCCGGTGGTCTTAGGTGACCCCCGGGAAAGGGTTGTTCGACCCCCAAAGGGGTCTTGACCCACAGGTTGAGAACCGCTGCTTTAAGAGCTAACCCATGCCAAGACCAGTTTGGCTCGGTGGATAGAGCGTCGGCCTGCGGACTGAAAGGTCCCAGGTTCGATTCCGGTCGGGGGCATGTACCTTGCTTGCGGGCACATCTCCACTGTGGGGCGTGTAGGAGGCAGCTGATCGATGTCTCTCTCTCATCGATATTTCTGACTTTCTATCCCTCTCCCTTCCTCTCTGTAGAAAATCAATAAAATATATTAAAAAAAAAAAGAGCTAACCCAGGAAGAGTCGAAAAAGACGCTATGCGTCGCGCTCAGCTCAACAGGAAGAATTCTTTAAGAACTTGTCAGTCCCTGTTCTAATGGTGGCTTCAATTACCTTTATGTTTCGTTTTTATTTTCCCTTAAGTTCATAATCAGCGAGGATGAAAGTGTGTGTGTGTGTTAGTTCTAAGATATCGAGGTATGTGCTGTTGGACATGCACATGTATTGTTCCCAGGCGCTATATCTAGGTTTTCCAGATGTTTCTTGTGCAGAAATGAGGAAACCAAACCAAGTCACCTGGGAGGCGATCCTGAGCTGCCTCAGCGGGAGGCTCACGCGCTCTCGGCTAAACCTTCGGCGAACGGCAGAGTGGCTTTCCGGCGAAGTGAAATCCACGCTTTCCCATTCTCTCACGTCTGCCCGGTGGGCTGCTACAGCTCAGTTCCGACAATCACATTAGCCCCATCACACAGGGGACTTTCGTCTCCTTCTAACTCTTGGACAGGAAAAGAAAATTGCCTCAAGAACACGCAACGGCCCGCGTCTATCACCACAGAAGCATGATGTGCGCATCAAAGGAACGGCAGAGCAGGGAACGGCCGTCCGGACGGCCTTCCGGCGGCTGCGAGGGCCGCTCTTGCAGGGATTTCTGCGTCGGGCCTCCAGTGCACACATAGCGATGCGTCGAGAAGGAGTTTGACTGAAACTCACGAGAGCAAAGACATTCGGAATTAGAGTGAAAGTGCATCATTTAACTCCCCACAGTGCCCAGGGGGCCCGTGGAGCTGCGGGTGGTCTGCCTTCCATATGCCGGAACGCCGGGCTGAGGACCCACCGCCAGCCGAGAGCCGGCTTCCATCTGACTTGTTCCTCTGGGCACGTGCAGCGATTCAGGTCAATGTCTGCCCAAAGGGCCTGCCCTGCTCCCCTCTGTCCCTCCCGCCTTCCTCCTTCCCTGCCTTCCTCCTTTCTGCCTTTCCTCCTTCCTT
>JAAGEH010000480.1:64347065-64370383 GCA_011751065.1 Lasiurus cinereus
TCTCCTCGGAGCCCGGGCTGCCAAGTGAACGCGGAAGAGATCAGGTGGGCTTCTGGCTCCTGTCTCTCTCTCTCTCCCTGCCTTTCACAAAGACGGGGATGAGGCGGGGGGTTAGGTGGGGGGAGGCCCAGGAGCAGGGGCAGCAGTCGGGGACAGATCACATTGGGGGAGCCACACTCTTTCATGGACAGACACGGAGGAAAGCCGGCCTCTGGGCCGCCACACACACATGGCACACGCCAGCTTCCAGCGCGACTGGACGCCGGAGGACACGTCCTCGTCGAGGGCGAAAACCCGGCCCTCTGCAAATCTGTTTCTTTCCAATCAGCTCCCCGCACGCCGGGGGGAGACGCAGCTCTCCGCGCGCTTCATTAGCGCAGCTTACACCACAGAACGGGCTGGATGGAGAAAGATGGCGCCATTATCAAATAATTAGGAGCGCCTTCGCAGGTGCACGCACTTACCTCCGTAATTAAGCCCTTGTTAGAGCCCCAGAACCCAGAGCCTGTAAGTGGCTGCCGCCTCCCCCAGGAGCTGGCCCAGAAAGAGGATGCCGAGAGGCGGGCCGTCGGGGAGCGGGGATATTGAGCCGAGCCCGGCGGCCCCTCGGGATGCTTACCCAGCACATCTGTGCACATCACGCGCGGCTGCAAAATTGCAGTGACACCGCCAGCCGGAGCCCCAGGCGGCGCCCGGTGCCCGTGCTGGGCAGCCCGGTGGGCGCCCTCCTGCCTGGAAACGAGGGGGCCTGCGGTTGGTGGGCGGGTGTCCCCCTGCCCTGGCTCCGCCTGGGGGACAGGGACAAAGAGGGGAGGGAGCGGGAGGCGCTGTGGGAGCTGCTCCTTCGATGCCGGGAGAAGGAGGCCGCTGGGACCAAGGCCTTCAGAAGGCAGAACGCTGAAGGGCTGAAGGTTTTCTCCCAGGAAACGCAAGGGTCAGAGGGCGCTGTAAAAAAAAAAACCAAAAAAACCCCCTGCTAGCTTTTGAGGTCCAGGCCTGGGACACGGAACCGCCCGCCACCCAGAGGCCGGCACTCGGACGCAGCTCCCCCAGATCTTCCTGCCAACAGGGTGAGGGCGACCCCCATCACGACCGCTCAGACCAGCGGTTCTCCACCTTCCTAAGGCCGCGACCCTTTCATGCAGCTCCTCATGGGGTGGTGACCCCCAGCCATACTGCATCACTGTGATTTTGCTATGGTTATGCATTATAATGTAAATACCCGTGTTTTCCGATGGTCTTAGGCGGCCCCTGTGAAAGTGTCCTTCGACCCCCAAAGGGATCGCGACCCACAGGTTGAGAACCGCTGGCTTAGACCCACTTCCTGGGCGCCGGCTGCCTGTGCCAGAGAACCCGCCTTCCATACAGACACATCCCTGTGACACACCGGGACTCCGCAGCCACGGGGCACTCTGAGGAGGATGTCTAGGGGTTGCTATGACAACTCCCTGGCCTTCCCGCCGTCTCTGGCGATGGTGGAGTTCCGAGGTGAAACCGGGAGGCATCTGGAATAAATCATCAAAGCCAGGATGGCGGCGGGCAGCGGGCCGCGGCGGGGGTCCGGGCCCGCGCGTCCACCCGTCCGTGCGTCCGCGCGTCCCGCCGCGAGGAGGCTGTCCCCGGAGGGCGCCCCCATGTCGGGGAACGTTAGCCGAGCGTCCGAAGCCACGGGGCGTGCGGGAAGCGTGGTGTTCCCGGGGCTGAGAAGAGACGGAGTCCATCCTACAGGTCCCAGCCAGCCACGGGCATCGTCCCTTCCCGGGAGCGAATCGGCTCTCGTTCCCGGGACACGGAGTCGCGGGGCAGTCACGGGGCGGAGGGTGCCCGTGGCCACTGGCCTCCTGTGTCCCCGGCTTCACAGCAGAGGCCACCTTGGGCCCGGGAGGCCTCCGCACCGGCGGGGGGTGGGGCTGGTGACCCTCTAACTCGGCTCCTGACGCTCAGGATTGGGGGCCTGGGAGCGCAGCTCAGGAAGTCGCTGGTCCTTTCCACCGTTGTCAAGAGCCAACACCCCCGCGACCTGGGCACTCCCCGGAGCACCGAGCCGAGTAACTAACGCGAAACACCGGACACCGCGCCTGGCCCTTCGTCAGCGCTCAGCGCATCTCCTCCTCCTCCTCCTCTCCGCCCCCCAATAGGCAGCAGGAGAGAAATGCGATTCGTCTTCACCCTGAGAACCTGTGGATCCGGATCCGCCGGCGTTTCCCGAGACTCGGCGGCTCAGCCAGGTCAGCCCCCCCTGTCCGACTTTCCTGTGGCCTGTGTGCATGTCCTCCTGCGTAGGTCAAGGTGCCCTGAGACGGGGACATGGCATTCATCGTGCTCTCTGCTCCATGCATCCCAGACGGAGGCCTGCACCAGCCGTTCTGTCTTTGCAGACCTGGTTGCTTGGTACCCTGTTTCCCCGAAAGTCAGACCTCCCCCGAAAATAAGGCCTGCTTCCTGTTTTGCCTCTCGCTGTCAGAGAAGGCCTCCCCCCGAGAATAAGACCTCCCTGAACATCAGGCCTCCCCGGAATAGAAGGCCCCCCGAAGCTACCATCAGGCGTCTGACTCCTGATGTAAAGAGACCTCGCCCGGCCCGAACAGCTCCGGCTGCGCTGCGGCCCATCAGGGAGCTGGTTGGTGATGACAACGACTACCATCCCGTAGACAGGTCATACATTTCCCTTTTTTTTTTTGTTCAACAATAAATGTGCACCGTCGTCTTCTTCATGGAAAAATAAGACATCCCCTGAACATAAGACCCAATGCCTCTTGGGGAGCAAACACGAATAGAAGACACCGTCTTATTTTCGGGGAAACAGGGTATCAGAACATCTTTCCATGGTCAGCGCACATTTCACGGCTGTGATTGGCAGTCTCTGCGGAGCCACATGGAGCCTGTGTTGGTGCCCCAGTCACCGCCACCCGACGGGTCCAGCACCCACTGGCGCTGCCGGCTGAAGCCACGCGTGTGGGACTGCCCAGTGGCGACTCCCTGCCTCCGTCCTCCTCCCACGTTCATTGTCAAGGACAGCTGCCCCTGCTTGCGTGTCCTCCTCCCTCCTCCCTCCTCATGCCATCCCTGTGCCTGGCTCTCTCCGCCTGGGTCACTCATTTTTCTTCCGTTGCTCGCGTTGTCTCCAGGGCGGCCGGTGGCGATCCCTTCGAGCCAGCGCCCGCGGCTTCCCGCGTCCCGGTGACACGGTCTCATTAATCTCCGGGCTCCGCGCTGCTCTCCGGCACCGCCGGCCACCCGGGCTCGCCTGCCCTTCCTCTGCCCCAGCTCCGCCAGCAGCCCGGCCGGCAGGTTCTCTAGCAGCCAGGATCTGGGGCAAGGACCGGGCCAGTGAGAGCCACGGTTTTCCAGCAGTTGGCCCACAGCCATCATCCAAGACAGCGGTTCTCAATCTGTGGGTTGAACGACCCTTTCACAGGGGTCACCTAAGACCATCAGAAAACACCTATTTCCCATGGTCTTAGGAACCAACACACCGCTCCTTGGTGTCGCAAAGTGTAGCCATGTCGTTTACTGTTGTCCTAGGAAGACTGTTGCCCATGCTACACCACGATTCAAGACAAAAATTTCATTTATTTGTCATTAGAAATAAATATTTCACCATATACAATTACACATTGTTTTTGTGATGAATCCCTATGCTTTAATTATGTTCAATTTCTAACAACGAAAATACATCCTGCCTATCAGATATTTACAGTACAGTTCATAACAGTAGCAAGATGACAGCGATGAAGTAGTAACGGAAATAATTTTATGGTTGGGGGTCACCACCCCATGAGGAGCTGCCTTAAAGGGTGCTGGCATGAGGAAGGTTGAGAACCACTGATCTAAGACAAGGTCCTGTGCCTCCTCCCCGAACGAGCCTCCCGGTGCAGCTCCACCCGTCTCTCCGTCCCCACTGTCACCGCCCATCGGCCCCTCTGGCTGGCTTCTGTCCAGGCCTCCTCGCTCTTAACCCCGAATCCGTAGGAGCAAGGCTTCGACAGCGAGTGAGGACAAGCGTGGCCTTGGGGGTGAGCCCAGGTCCGAGCTCATCCACCTCAGCTGCCCTCTTTAGGCCTGACCTTGGGGGAGTCAGCATCAGCTGCTCCTCAGAAGGTGGAGACCAGAGCACGGATGTCACAGAGAGTGAACTTTTGAGAGAAGACGTGCATCTCAGGCACATCTATGGAAACAGCTCCGTGCTCCGCCTCCTCTAGAGACCTGGCCCTCCCGCAGCCCCTGGAAGGAGAAGCGCTGTGTTGGGGAGGTTAGAGGTGACTCTGGGGCATTACAGCTGGCTGGGTGGAGGGGGTGGGGGAGTTGCTGGATGAAAAGAGAGAGAGAGAGAGTGAATATGCTGGGAGACAAAAGCTGAGGTTGGTCCAGATTAATCAATGAAGCCGAAATGACTTGCTGCCAGTTGACCAAGATGAGTGCCCAGAAGCAGCGGCTCCAGGGAGAGAGAATGTTGGAGAAGGCACTGTGCTCTGCCCTGCCTTCCTGGACACTCATCCTCCCACCCTGTGAGCACCCTCACCCCTCTTGGGTCTCCTCCTCCAGCATCGTCAGCGCTCTCCCCCCCTTCGAGGACCCGGTCTTCCATCTCCTCCCTCCAGGATCTTCATCCTCCTTTCTGCGTTGGCTCTCAGCTGAAAGCACAAGACCGCACGCACCATTTCCGCGTCTTTGAAAAGCATCTTCTCTGGGTTCTGCACGCCTTCTAGCCCCCATGTCATCTTTCGACCTCCTCTCCCGGCCAAGCATTTAGAAAGTGGGGTTCACTTTCTACAACTCACGGACTCCTCTGCTGAGCTCGCTGCCTCTCTCCAATTGCTCAGCTGGTTCATCGCTGTGTTTTACTTCCCTTGACCACCCTCTCCGTATTTCCCTCCCGCCTCTCTACCGTCTTTCTCAGTCTGTTTCACAACATAGCCTTCCTCTGTTCCAGCCCCGAATGTCACCGTGTGTCCCCCGGGGTGTGTCTTGGGACCCCGTCTCCTCTCCTCTCAGCAACGGCCCTTTCTGCCAGGACGCCGGGTCACCACCTTTGGATGAGACAGCCCCCATCTTCATCTCCGATTCTCAACTCTGCTGAACTCCTGACGCTTCCCTCTGCCCTCTCTCCAGACTACGCCATGTGGATGACCCTTAAATAAATGTCGCTGTGTCCAAACTGGAAACACCATTTTTATTGTTTTTTGTCATTGAAAACCTGATTCCTGTATTCTCAATCATCACCAGTCACTCTTGTCAGTCATTCCCGTCATTGCCCTGAACTTTTCTCTGTATACACTGCTGACATCTTGAGGATTTTTCTCTCTTAATTGCTCTCAAATACTGTCCCTCTTGACCGCTCTGTTTCCCATCTGGCTTACTGGTCTCCCAGCTCCCCATTGACCTCTCTCATTTCTACCAAGCCACTGAAGGGAGGCGTCTAGCCTGCAGATCTGCTCTTGTCCCCGCACTGCTGAAAATTCTTAGGCAAGACCTTGCAAGATCCTCATCCCCACCGTCATCTTCAGCGTGAGCCTCTTATTGTCCCCATGCAGAATCGCTTCTTCACTGGTCCTGCTCATAGACTTCTCCCCTTGCACCCCACCCTTCTTTGTCTAGCAAATGCCTAGTGTTCATCTTCTAAAACTGTGAGTGAGACTCCATCGTACAGACATGCCCCCTGTCCAGGACCTGCGGGTGGACTGCTGGTGCACTCTCCTCAAACCCAGACCAGCTATCCAGTCCCAGGTCCTGCAGGATCCAGCCCTGCTCGCCTCTGCGGCCTCGTTCCACACGCTCCCCTTCCTTCCCTCGCTGCTGGCACCACGCTCGCCTCCTTTCTAGTCTCTGATCGCAGCAGGAGCAGCATCCTCCTCCGGATATTTGGACCAGCTGCTCCAGGGCCTGGCCTCCCCCTGCGGATCCTCACATGCTGGCTTCGTGTCGCCGTTAAAGTCTCGGCTCCGATTTTACATCCTAAAGGGGCCTCCTTGGAACACTCGTTGCTACCCGTCACTTCTGTGGACTGTGGGGTCTAGCTGACCTGGGATTGAAATCTCTGGGCAAATTCGCCAGCCTCGCTGTGCCTCAGTTTCCTCGTCTATAAAAAGGAGGGTTTGACCGAAAGCTACGGGGAGCCGAGTGAGGGCCACCTGGTTCTGCTCTGGAGGCCTTCCTGCAGGACGCAGCCTCTGCTCTCCCAGGTGAGCAAGAAGCCGCTCGCCCATCCTTCTGAAGCATTTGCTTACTCCTGTTCATTTTTTTAAAAATATACATTTTATTGATTTTTTTTACAGAGAGGAAGGGAGAGGGAGAGAGAGTTAGAAACATCCATGAAAGAGAGACATCGATCAGCCGCCTCCTGCACACCTCTCACTGGGGATGTGCCCGCAACCAAGTACAGTGGTACCTCGAGATACAAGTTTAATTCGTTCCGTAACTTTGAGGCGTGGGAAACTGTGAGACGCTCGAGTCTCGGTAAACTGGTCGGCCGTGTGCAGCCGGCCGATCCGCGCGATGACTCCTATCTCAACTGTTGCTCATCTTTCAAAGCAAAAATCGCTCACTCAGCGGCTTGTATCTCAAAAATCTCGTATGTTAGGGCACTCGTATCTCGAGGTACCACTGTCCTTACACAGTTTTCCCTGCCAGACCAAGCGCTGAGCCTGAAATGTATAAGGTGCTCAAAGAGAATCCAGGAAAGAGAGGTTGGAGGGAAAGCGGGGGGACATTTTTAAAAAGGCAGGAAGGGCCAAGACCGGTGTGGCTCAGTGGATAGAGCGTCGGCCTACGGACTGAAGGGTCCCTGGTTCGATTCCGGTCAAGGGCATGTACCTTGGTGGCAGGCATATCCCCAGTAGAAGGTGTGCAGGAGGCGGCTGATCAATGTCTCTCTCTCTCATCGATGTTTCTGGCTTTCTGTTCCTCTCCCTGCCTCTCTGTGAAAAATCAATAAAATATATTTAAAAAAAAAAAAAGCAGGAAGGACGGAAGGAAGAGCGGCTTTCGCCTCAGTACCGTCGCAGGCAGGCCCCGGAGACCTGTCTTGGAAGACGATGCCTCCGGTTCCCGCGTCAGGTCTGGCGAAGTCAAGGGTCGGTCCCAGAAGCCAAGGAGGAAGAGGGGTAGAAGCCAGAGGCCCGGGTCTCAGGACGTCCACGCAGGCTGTCCGGCCCGCCCTCCCCTGCCCCGTTCTCCGGGCGCCGGGCCTGCCCGCAGCCCCCTCCTCCTCTTGCAGGTGCTTCCCCGGGCGCGAGTGGGAGCCTGGGGTCTGGGAAGGGCTCGGCATAGCCCCGGCTGGAAGGCTGTCCGCGCGCAGCGATCCAGAGCCGTTATGACTTGGGGGCGGGGGGGGGGGGGTCTCCAGCCGATTCCTGGCCGGAGTCAGAACAGGTGTCCACGCAGACATCTGTGTTTCTTTTATGGAATCCATCACGTGTCGGTTCAGAGCGGCTCCGGACGTGTGACAGCCAGATCGATCAGACACGCGTCCGTCTGCGGCGCTGACAGTTTTTTTCCTCTTTAAAAACCCGGGTAGCCAAACTCGGTGCGTATGATGGCAGCTCATGGTTCCTTCTGCCACCCATTTCCTTCCTCGCGCCCGGAACAAGGTGTCTTTAAAGAGTGCGCTTCCTGCGGAGACCGGTGTGGCTCCGTGGATAGAGCATTGGTCTGCGGACTGAAGGGCCCCAGGTTCGATTCCGGTCAAGGGCATGTACCTTGGTGGCGGGCAGATCCCCGGTAGGGGGTCATGCAAGAGGCAGCTGATCGATGTCTCTCTCTCATTGATGTTTCGAACTCTCTATCCTTCTCCTTTCTTCTCTGTAAAAAAATCAATAAAAATATACTTTAAAATAAAATAAAATAAAATAAAAAGTGAGCTCCCGTCTGTGAAGGCCCTGGGGGTAGGGTCCCAACGGCCAGTGGGAGCGGAAACCCCCCTCCCCTCGGGTTTTGGACAAGCATGGCAGAGTTACAAGCCGAGTGTGATTGGAATCATGTTCAAGGAGGCATGTCCTGGAGGCTCTTGGGAGATGGAGGCCATGAGTAGGAATCGGGCGCAGGGGGGAAGGGGCGGTCACGGAAAGTTTTGGGGAGGAGCTGGG
This sequence comes from Lasiurus cinereus, assembly GCA_011751065.1. Classification (NCBI taxonomy): domain Eukaryota; kingdom Metazoa; phylum Chordata; class Mammalia; order Chiroptera; family Vespertilionidae; genus Lasiurus; species Lasiurus cinereus. The sequence goes on from JAAGEH010000480.1 coordinate 64,355,150, forward strand.
GCTGGGCTGAATGTTGAGGAAACATGTATTTATTCATCCATCAATCCATGTTTGCAGGCATGAAGGAGGAGGACGCAGTCCAGGCAGGCATGATACTCATGGGCCAGCAGAGGACACTCGAAGGATCTTGACACCTGGAGGTAATTGTTACCCTGCACACGGGGGTCTGCGGAGAAAGCGAGACCGGATCCCCAGCGGTCAGCGTGCAAGCTGAACGGCCAGCTGCACACGACCCACCAGTTTACCGCGACTCGAGCGTCTCATCATTTCCCACGCCTCAAGGTGACGGAACGAATTAAACTCATATCTCGAGGTGCCACTGTAAATGCCCATACACCCATAGAATAAGATGTAAAGAAGTAGGCACCCACGTGAACGTGGCACCTAATTATCTACCACTATGATGCCCCTTGACCTTGATTTAACCTCGAGGTTTTCGGGGGGCAGGGGAGGAAGTGTAAGCATGTCATCCACGAAGGTGGCTCTGCGCAGGGGGCAGAGTGTGGGCTCTGACGTCAGAGGCTGGGGCTCAGACGAAGTCCCAGGAACCGTTACGAACTGCGAGTGCGGGCAGGCGGCTGAGCGCTTTCTGAAGCTGTGAAGCTGGAATAACCGTACGCACCTCACAGGGCAATGATGAGGCTGAAGGAGGAGGAGATCTGTCAGGTCTTACAGCGTCAGTCCCAAACTCTTCGGTGCGGCTCCTCGACAGTAAGAAACGTTGAGCCTGCGTATCTTGTTATCTGTGTAGGAAATCTATGTGCCTGGACAAATTCAATAATGTGCCGCTGAACTGAAATATGCGCATTATTCCACACTCACAAAAATAGAAATTTAAGTAGCTGAAGTTGTATTTTTTAAAAAGGTGTTTATTCTATTTTGTTAATCATACAGAACCTATACAGTGGTACCTCGAGATACGAGTTTAATTCGTTCCGTCACCTTGAGGCGTGGGAAACGATGAGACGCTCGCGTCGCGGTAAACGGGTGGGTCGTGTGCAGCCGGCCGATCCGCGCGATGACTCCTATCTCAACTGTTGCTCCTATTTCAAAGCAAAAATCGCTCGCTCGACGGCTCGAATCTCAAAAATCTCGTATGTTAGGGCACTCGTATCTCGAGGTACCACTGTATTTGCATTCAGAGAAAATTATGAACTAATATATATTGAACTAATGTTTTTATAAGAGCAATGCAATTAGAATGATTTTTTTAGAAATATTACTCTAATATATTGAGGTAATTTACTTGGATGGAGGTCTATTTCTACTTCGTTCTGGTGAACATCATCGCCTAAAATATACTTCACTCGGAAATGAATATCCGAGTGAAAGAGAATCATGTCCGAGTATCCTGACCAAAATTTGAAGCCTACACACCAGGCTTGAAAATTTTTTGTTGCAGGTGACTGAGCTCATGTTCTTTCCCGGTTTCCGTCAATTATTTTTGAAAGTAATCAGAAATCGTTATGTTACCGGACAGGTTCAGAACACCGAAACTCCTCGTTAGGGAGATTTATACATGGCTGAGACTATTTTGTTTCTGGACTTGGTTCTAGATTTAAACGTTTTGGCAGGTAACATAACATTTTCAAAAAGAACCACATTGTAATAACATTTGAAAAAAAACACACACGTTTAACATCTTTTTTAAATGATCTTTCCATTCCAGAGGTCTCTTTTGTGAAACAGGTTTCTCTCTCATTATGCAGCCACATTGATCTGCAAGGTTCAGATAACACGTGACTTTAAAACAATCTGGATGGATTGTTAAAAAGCTAGATAGCATATCATTGACAGCCACATTTGATATCTCTCTCTCTTTCTCTCTCTTTATTTCTCTCTCTCTCTCTCTCTCTCACACACACACACACACACACACACACACACACACACACAGAAAGCCTAGCACGTGGGGGACGTGTATTCGGTGTAATTCATTATTACGCTGACCTCACGGTACAATTCTCGGAGACGGTCTGAGCACCTCAGCGGTGGCCGTAAGGTTGGAGGGAGTCGGGTTGATGCGTCTCTTCCTCCACGACCCCCATAACCAGCACTTACCGTCACCCATGGGCTGGGCATCGGGGTGCGGCGTACGGGCGTCTCGGGCGTCGCGTGAATGTGCGCCTTCTCATCGCTGCTGACACGTGACCCCGCGCTCTCACCTGCGCGCAGGGGTCAGTGCCTCTGGCACCCACCTTCCCACCCTGTCCCCTGACCCTCCTGCTCCCGATGCAGATGCCAGAGGAGGCCCCCCCAGAACAGAAGAGAGAGGAAGGGCGCCTTCCCAATGCCATTCACCCCCTAAGTTCAATGACGTCATGCCTTTCTTACGGGGGCACCGAGGTCTCCCAGGCCGACATACACGGGGGGACGTTGGTTTCTGGGTGCCCTGCCGCTCTGCCTTTCCACACGCAGGCTGCCCTCCCTCAGGCAGGGCGCCCCAGGTGCACCCCAGCGCTGGTGCAGGAGCGGGCAGAGGCTGAGCAGCGTCCGATTCTGAAATTCACGGGGAGTCGGGCTGACCCCCAGGTGGCTGTCCTCCTCAGAGGCCTCCCCGGGCCGGGCCGGCTCCACGGCAGGAAGAACCGTGGCCTGAGCGAAGCAAAGCCAGAGCCCCTCTTCCCGCCCAGGGCCTCCCCGCGGCTGAGGGTGCCTGAGAGGCCACGCCCGGCGGCCCTGGTGTGCGTGTGCCCTGCCCCGGCCTGTCTGCCCGCAGGCAACCCTTAGCAGCCGCAGGGGTGAGTGTTTGGGAGGCGCCTTACGGACCTGGACCCAGGGGAACGGAGCCTCCTGTTCCTGCAACCCACCGGTCCGGGTGCATTTCGATTTCGGGGCTCAGTTCAGAAAGCGGCTCCCTGAGCCTCTCCCCGAGGAGAGGAAGCGCTGAGTGAAGTTCCAGGTACATTCTGTCCAGTCGCTTTGAAAACGAGTGTGAGCCGAAACGGGGGTGGCTCAGTGGATGGAGCATCGGCCTGCGGACTGAAGGGTCCCAGGTTCCATTCCGGTCAAGGGCATGGACCTTGGTGGTGGGCACATCCCCAGTAGGAGGTGTGCAGGAGGCCGCTGGTCGATGTCTCTCTCTCATCGATGTTTCTAGTTCTCTATCCCTCTTCCTTCCTCTCTGTGGAAAATCAATGAAATATATTTAAAAAGAAAGAAAGAAAGGAAGGAAGGAAGGAAGGAAGGAAAGAAGGAAGGAAGAAAGAAAGGAAGGAAGAGAGGAAGGAAGAAAGAAAACGAGTGTGTGAGGGTAAAATGTGTCCCTGTCACGGGCTCCTTCCCTCCCACGTGGGTATTTCGGAAACTCAGAGAACACGTGCCACTTGTATACACTCAATGCACGCCCCCCACTGACTATCCATCCCAGATGCAGCCGAGGATTGAAGGGGCACAAGGCAGAAATGTCCCCTTCCTGCTGGTCCCTCTGTTTACACGAGAGGAGACCAGCGGAGTGACGGGACAGAAATGGGGAAGGGAGACCCCAGTGTCTAAGGCAAGAAGCTGAAGACAGATAAGAACAGAGGGAGTGGACTACCGGGCCTTCTATTCTCAAGCCCGTGATGTCTTCTCGGCACCAGTGACTCATCAGAGGTAGAGGGGCCATGAGTCGTCTTCATGAGCTGCAGTGGCAAGTAGCCAAAGCACCAGGCCTCTCCCTGTCGTGACCAGGGGGTTCCCTCCATCCTCCCTGTCTTCGCTGCCACTCAACACCATTAACCCTCTGCCTCCCTGCCCGGGCCATGGCCTGTGGGTACCAGAGGTGCTCCCCAAAGGGGAGAGAGAGCAGGACGCAGGGAACGGGGAGAGGGGAGGGAGGCGACGTGGGCTTCCAAGAGGGATGGCTCTTCCTCGCACCGGCAAGTGCCGCCTCCTGCATCTTGAGAAAGAACGTCGCCGAGTTCAAAGCTGTATGCCCAACCCCAGACACACGGCCATGTTTAACTGAGGACATCTCTCTAAACTTCCGAAGGCTCAGAATTCCCCTGTGGGATCCAGCTGCTGTTTCATTGTCAGGCACATACAACGTCACATGGTGTTTCAGGGTGACATCCGCAGACGTAGGACATGGTCTATCACTGCTTGCTAAGGAGATGAACTTTTTTAAAAATATATATTTTATTGATTTTTCACAGAGAGGAAGGGAGAGGGATAGAAAGTCAGAAACATTGATGAGAGAGAGACATCGATCAGCCACCTCCTGCACGCCCCCCACTGGAGATGTGCCTGCCACCAAGGTACATGCCCTTGACCAGAATCGAACCTGGGACCTCTCAGTCCGCAGGCCGACGCTCTATCCACTGAGCCACACGGGTCTCGGCGAGGAGATGAATTTAAGAGACAGGAAACAGAGGACCCCCCTGTGGAAAGTTACCGAGTTCCATCAGTAATGAGCACAGGATCGACGTCGTAGGGCCCCGCCATCACCCCACCAACAGCCCAGGCTGCCGGTCACCACGGGAAAGGCACGCGTGTTCCCCGCACACTCGCTCTGCCCGCCTTTGCCTCGAGCGCCGCCTCGTGAGAGCGTAGACGGTGGCGCAAACGTGAGCTTCTCAGGCCGGTCGGGCTGGGGGCAGGCATTTCCGGGAAAGCACCACTTTGTCCCGAAGTTTAAAAAATATATATATTTTATTGATTTCTCACAGAGAGGAAGGGAGAGGGATAGCAAGTCAGAAACATCGATGAGAGAGAGACATCGATCAGCCGCCTCCTGCACGCCCCACACTGGAGATGTGCCCGCCACCAAGGTCCGTGCCCCCAATCGGAACCGAACCTGGGACCCTTCAGTTGGCAGACCGACGCTCTCTCCACTGAGCCACACCAGTCTCGGCTGTCCCCGAAGTTTAAGTGCACCGGGCGCCTCTCCCGCGCTCGGATTGCTTTCTGCAGATGGCTCTGGGCACCGGGCGGGTGGACAGAGTGCCCGCTCGCTGCGCTTGGCGGGGCGGGGTCCCGGGGGGCGCGTAGCCGATGCAGACGCGGGAATGGAGGCCCGGGAGCTCTTCCCTGACTGGGGCCGATGCTCACGCTGCTGGCAGAGAGCCGGCGACCAGACATGGCGGCCGCCGCTCCGCGGGCAGGCCTGGGGGAGACCAGCCACTTCCAAATGTCCCCCATTTTCCCGGGATCGGCCCAGCGCGCCCATGGAGCCGGGAGGCCGCGGTGGCGAGCAGCAGCCGGATGGACGGTCGGCGCCAGATGTCTGGCCGTATAACGGTTGGCACTGGGCGCGCCTGGAGGCAGAGCTGTGGAGCGGGCCATAAACACCCCCGTCACCATCTGACAACGGCTCCGTGGCCTGCGTCCAGCGCCCGGCGGATGGACAGGTGTTTGAATTATGAAACGCACAGAGCACAGCCGCCCTCGCCATCGGAGCTTTCGCGAATGGCACGCGTGTTGGAAGGCCCCCAGATGCAGCCCAGGACGGAGGGGGCAGGAGGCAGCCATGTCCCCTTCCTGCCGGTCCCTCCATCGGCGCCGAGGCATCTGGGTGGTGGTGGGGTGTGGGGTATGGGGTGCCTGGCTGCCGTGTGGGTCCGTGATTCCATCACCCTCTTTTTGGAATGTGCGGCGTGCCCCAGCCCGTCATGGACAGACACGCGTGGCCACAGACCTCTTGCCTCCTCCCGCGTCAGCCTGCACGGCTTTGGGGGCGGCTGGCTTGTTTGCAAGCCCGACACCGACCCTGGATGTTGGGTTGGTTTGCATGTCGTGAGAGAGGCCGGAGGAACCCGGGCTGACGGTCTCGGGCGCCGAGGGTTCGGGTCCAGGGTCCCCGAGGACTCCCTGTCCCTCTCGCCTCCGGGGGTGGACGCTGGGCCTCATGGCTGCAGGAGTCATCGCGGGAATGCCCGCCTGCACCGGGCACTTCACGGCCCACGAGCACCTTTGAGTTTCTGGAAGTTGCCGCTTGCCCTTGGAGGAGGAGGAGGAACGCGGGGGAGCAGGGGGGGTGTTGTCTACGTCCTCCCTGATCGGCCGCGCGCTCCCCGGGGAAGCGGTGAAGGACAGAAAGGCCCCCCCAACCTCCGGAGGGCGAGGCCCTGAAAGAGCAGGTCCTGTTTGTAGTTGTTTCATCACTGTCCTCCTCCACGTGTTCCTAACTGCACGGGCCTGGGGTCACGGTCAATGCTGCATCTACCGGGGGCCGGCCTGGCTGCGGGAATAGTTCTCAGGTCAGCGGGGTTCCACGTGCGGAGGGCGGTGGGAACTGGGGTGAGCCAGGGAGCGCGGCCCTGTTTGTTCGCCCCTCTTTTCCGTGAAAGACCGGCTGCTTCTGGAGGGACATAGGCGGGATGCAGGGCTGTGTGGGGTCAGAGGTCGTGGCGCCGCGCGTCGATGCGACGGTAAGTCTAACACGGCGAAGGCGCCATCCGCTCGGATAAACACAAGCTTTGGGGAGCAGGGTGTTTTATTCACTTGTTGTTTTTAAATATGTTTGTATTGATGTCAGAGAGGAAGGGAGAGGGAGAGGCAGAAACATCAGTGATGAGAGGGAATCAGGGACCGGCGGCCTCCTGCACGCCCCCACCCTGCCCAACTGAATAGCAAGCCCACGACCTGGGCCCCGGGCTCTGACCGGGAACCCAGCCCTGACCTCCTGGTTGCTAGGCTGATGCTCAACCCCGGAGCCACGCCGGCCGGGCAGAAATAACAATGCGAGTCACGGGCCCTCACCATGTTTGCCGTGAGACCAGACTGCAGGGAGTCCCCACGGAAACGGAGGGTTCTGAGTGCCCAGTGACGGTGGCTGCGTCTTCCTACATAGTGAACAGAGCGACCGTCAGCTGTGCCCGCCACTGACTGGAGGAGCGGGGTGCTTCCTGAGCGGACGGGCAGCAAGACCGCTTTCAGCCGCTCACGGGGAGCCGCTGAGGGAGCGTGAGCGCAGGCTGGGCCCCAGGTGGTGCTGCCGCCCTCCCGGTCATTCCTCTGCCCTCCCGGCTGATGGGGCTCCCGGCTGACGGGGTTCCAGGCTGATGGGGCTCCAGGCTGACGGGGTTCCAGGCTGACGGGGCTCCAGGCTGACGCAGACCTGGGGGTGCGAGAGGACACCGGTGAGGTCCTGATCTCAGCACATGGCTCCCGGCAGCACATCACTATGGCAGGTGTTTATAGTGTGCTGCTGTATGTATGTGTGTGTGTGTGTGTGTGTGTGTTTATATAGTGGTACCTCGAGATACAAGTGCCCTAACAGACGAGATTTTTGAGATACGAGCCGTCGAGCGAGCGATTTTTGCTTTGAAATAGGAGCAACAGTTGAGATAGGAGTCATCGCGCGGATCGGCTGGCTGCCCACAACCCACCCGTTTACTGCGACTCGAGCGTCTCATCGTTTCCCACGCCTCAAGGTGATGGAAGGAATTAAACTCGAATCTCGAGGGACCACTGTTTATGTGTGTGTGTGTGTGTGTGTGTGTGTGTGTGTAGGTACAAATGTAAATAGTGTGTACATATATATACACTATATATATTAGAAAACTATATATATATATATATATATATGCCTGTAACAATAAAAGCTTAATATGCTAATTAGACCGGACAGCTGAATGACCTTCCGGACATCCTCCCAGATGAAGCTGTGGTGTTGGGAGGCAAGGCAAAGGCGGTTAAGGGCAATTAAGCAGGCAAGAGAGTGGTTAGGGGCAATCAGGCAGGCCAGGTGAGTGGTTAGAGTTGATCAAGCAGGCCAAGCAGAGAGGTTAGGGGTGATCAGGCAGGCAGACAGAGACAGGGGTGATTAGGCAGGCAGGTGAGAAGTTAGGGGCAGTTAGTCAGGCAGAGTGGTTAGGGGCAGTCAGGCAAGCAGTTAGGAGTGATCAGGCAGGCAGAATGGTTAGGAGCCAGTGGTCCTGGATTGCAAGAGGGTGCAGGCTGGGCTGAGGGACCCATGTGCACAAATTTTGTCCACTGGGCCTCTTAGCATATTAGCCTTTTATATAAAAGGCTAATATGCTAAGTGTCCAGCCATCCAACTGGTCGCTATGATGTGCACTGACCACCAGGGGCAAATGCTCAACGCAGGAGCTACTGTGGCATACAATGACCATTTATAGAGCAATGGCACCACGGACCTGGCACCCACAGGTAACACTCAACTTTCCCCAAGTGGGACACAGGCCCAGTGACCACCCTGGAGACACAGCCCATAAAATCATAGCCAATGCTGCAGAGACCCCATGGTGCAAAATGTGGCCCACAGCCCAGCCCAGCCCAGAAATGGTGGCTGTGGGCTCTGGATAATGATGTCTCGTAGCAACACCTGGCCCCATCTCCCTAGAAACTAGTCTCCTTGGAGTTTCTTCAGCCCAAGAACACGACATGCTTTACAGCCAGGTGCATTTTCCGGTGCCTCATCTCATTTGATTCTCACAGAAGTCCTGGAGTAGGGAGATAGGAGACTCGGTGGAATCCTATTGTCTTTTCATTAGCCGGAAAACGGTGATTTAGAAAGCTGAGAAACTTGACCCGACTGAAAACAAGTAAGAAGTGGTGGACCTTGCAAATGACTTAAGGTTTTCTCACTGCGCAGAATATAGGCAAACTCTATAATCCTGATCCCCTTGTGACATGTAATTCTTATTATCCTTTGTTCTTCCTGCGTGATCTATAATAATGATCTGCTTCGTATTGATATTTACTGCTGTGTTGCTGACAATTACCAGAAAGAGAAGTTTGGGTGCTTCACTGGGCTGGAGAAAGTTTAACTGAATCAGAAAGCAGGTCTTCTCAAGCAAGTTTATTATATATATATAAAAAAGGCTAAGTTGATTCGCACATGGGTGATACATATAAAGCTCTCCCTAGTGCCAATTGCACACATGTGTTTCAATCTGTCATTGTCGACTATGACTTTGGTTGACACTTCTATTATAGAGAAAGGGCAAGTACTGATATTAAAATATTTCTTCTAATTAATTTTCTTTCAACGTGCAAAATTCATGCACTGGGCCTCTAGTGTATATCTATATCTATATCTATATCTATATCTATATCTATATCTACATCTACATCTACATCTATATCTATACCTATACCTATACCTATATCTACATCTACATCTACATCTATATCTATATCTATATCCATATCTATACCTATATCTATATCTATATCTATATATCTTATCTATATCTATATATTCCTATCTCTATTTCTATATCTATATCTATATATTAGAATGATATATATAGTATGTTTACAGGCCATATTTTTTTTAAATCCTAAATGAATAGCTTGATTGAGTCTCAGGGTAAATGCCTCTTTATAATTCCTTTTTATTGCAGAAAATAGCCAAGTACACAACTAGAGAGACTAGCAGTATCATTAACCTCCCATGCACATGCTCCTCCCCCAGCTTCCACCTCGATCCACTCCGCCCAAGACCCTTGTGTCTGCAGCCCAGACTGTCCTTGCCCTCCAGGTCATTGAAGCCAGTACCATCTGAAAATATTCAGTAAGCACCTTTGAAGACATGGGCTCATTAAGCAAACAAACAAACAAAAAACCCAACCACCTACAAAACCATGCTGACACCTTGTAAAAATTAGCGAGGACCCTCTCATATTCCCTAACTTCAGCCAGGCTCTTTCCCTAAGGAGGTTGTAAATTTATCAGAAAGGTTTGCTTCTTCTCGTTGAGATCCAACATAAGGCTACACGCCACACTTGTGTGATTTACCTCTCAATCCACAGGGTCTTCTCTCATCTTTCCACTTCTGGAGAACTTTGTGTGGTTGTTAAAGAAGAGATGGCGTTTTGCCCATCGCGTTTTCCACAGTCTGGACCAGTGGTTCCCAACCTTCTTTTGGCCAATTCCCCCCCCCGCCCCCCCCCCAGGGGGTCTAAAATCCTGAGCCCCTTGTGACATAGAATTCTTCTTATTCAAAAAGTGAACTCCTATTCACATGGAGGAGGCCTAAAAGGCCACGAACTTGGTCTAAACAAGCTTCCAATGAATATGGTGTCCATGAAAGAGAAAAATAAAAGAATGAAAGGACAGTTGAAGTCCTGAGGAAGACATCACTAAGAAATTGTTAAAAAAAAAATAATATGAAGTGATAGGAAAAAATAGCCAAGTTTCAAAACATACAGTAGAGAACTGAAATGCATAAATATGTCACAATATAATGACTGTAGATGAGGCCCCTAGAACCATAAGAAATGCAAAAAAGTTCACTCTTAAGAACTCATTCTCCAATGCCCCCCCTTAAAAGTCAAACTGCCCCCCTGTAGGGCGTGTGCCCATGTTGGGAACCACTGCTCTGGACCCCACTAGTGCCACTTAATGAGCGTTTCCTGTGAGTTGATCCTTAGATCAGAGGCCTCTACTCATGACTTACTCAGCAGCTTCCAGGCCTGCTTGGGGAGGGATGGGGCAAGAATTTTCTTTCTTCCTATGTAAGTCCCTACCCAGCATCTTTCCTCTTGGTCCTCAACACCTAAAACACTTAACGCCTGGCCCTCCACAGATAAACGTTGCCAGCACCTGCTGTGGATCCTATCGTTCTTACTGAGTGAGAAGTCAACGAGCTGCGTCGTAAGTGCATTTTGTTCTTCAATCTCCTTTTCTAGCACTTGGCCCATGGGAATGTCCCATTCCCGTCTTTTCTTCTTCGGACGCCCATAAACCGGTGCGTAAACTCCTTGAGGACTGCGATGTCTTCTTCTTACTCAGTGTTTAAACTCCCAGGAGTGTCCATAGTAGAAGCTCAGGTACATGGGTTGTGTCAAGGTGACTTGACTTTTCCTAACACCGTCCAGCTGAACACACTGTGTGTTGTCGGTGTCCGCAGTAGGTCCTCATCCTTGTCTTCCATCACCCACTCTCTGTTGTTGCTCCCCCAGAGCAAAGAGGCTCTCCTGTGGGCCTCACACAGGTGCACGCCTGGCGCTGCCATTGCCACCGACTAGTGACTCAGTGCTTGCATCTGAGGCCTCGCTCAGTGCCGGCTCACTCCTTCCCGCTCCCACGTCCCTCCCTCCTCCCGCTTATAACCATCTGATCTGACTCTCGCCTGCAGGCTCTGTAGCTTTATAACTCGCCTTAATCATTCTCTTGCAAAGAGGCAGCTCATCCATGGTAAACACAGAGAAACGTGAATATAAAATAAATACCTTCTTCAAGTTTAATTATGGGGAGACACAATGTTAGCATCTGTGGATTTCCAGGTCAGAGGAAAAGAATATATATATATTTTTTAACTCGAATGCCAAGAACTTCTTAAGAATAATTCAAGTATATTAATAGTTAAACAAGTTACCCAGAGCCTCGTGTACGGTCCCAAGGCTGGTGCAGCCCGTGTCAGGCACAGCCTTGTGGATTCCTGTATTGGTTGTGAGCTCGGGCAGAATTTGTATTGCAGCTGGAGGCTAAGAGACATTTTCACGGTTAAGAGAATGACTCTGTGACTTCAGAAACAGGGCGTGAGGTGTCCCAGGACACCCCAAAGGCAGCTGGCCCCCAGATTATCCGGCTCATCTTCACAGAAGACATTGTGCCCCCTGCCCCTGGCCCAGGAGCTGAGGCTGCCAGGGATCGAGCCCACAGTTTGGGCGTGTGCCCTGGACCGGAATCAAAATTGGGACCTTTCCGTCTGCAGGCCGACACTCTATGCCAGTGGTTCTCAACCTTTCTAACGCTGCGACCATTTAATACAGTTCCTCGTGTTATGGTGAATCGTCATGTAAATATCTGTGTTTTCTGATGGTCTTAGGCGACCCTGCTAGCGGTTCTCAACCTGTGGGTCCCTGCTGTAGAGCCTGAGACCATCAGAAAGCAGGTCGCGACCCACAGGTTGAGATCCGCTGCTCTATGCAGTGAGCCAAACTGACTAGGGTATGTTTTATTGATGTTTAGAGAGAGAAGAAGGGAGAGGGATAGAGCGACAGAAACATCCATGAGAGAGACACATCCTGAGAGAGACACATCATGGATTGGGTGACCCCTGCACGCCCCCCACTGGGGATGGAGCCTGAATCCCCGGCGTGTGCGTGACCAGGAATCCAACCGGCAACTCCCCGGTTCCTGGGTCGGCGCTCCACCGCTGAGCTGCACCAGCAGGGCTATGGTTTTGTCCTCACCCCCATCCTGGGGGAACCGCTCTCTCCATTCCACAAAGAAGGACATTGGGACTCGGATCTTTGAAGTCGCTTCTCCCACCACCCACACGCAGGCCTGGCGCTGCTGAGGCGGGTCTGTGACTCTCCTACGCCATAGCCTTCCTCTCAGAGTATGCCCACTTCCTCCCCACTTCTTCCCCTGAGACTCGGTGAGCTGGTGGCCAGGCTGGACTTGACCTAGTGCAGGCCGAGGACGAGGGGGAAAGAGACGGCGCAGGAGGCGGGCCTTCAAGTTCAAGGCCACGACCTTCACGTGGTGGGACTGTTATTCCTCCACGACCTTCCGTGGTGGGAACTATTACTCCTGGGAAACTCCCATGGTTCTTTGTTCCATCAAAGCAAATCATCGGAAGTTGATGCAAACGGGGTCCCTTCACCTCTCCGCCTCCAGAGACCGCCGCCCAAGAGCAGGGACCATCCTTACCCTTAGCCTCTTCCTCTGCTGGTTGTTTGTCTTTTTATTTTTTGGGTTTTTTTTAAATATATATATTACTGATTTTTTACAGAGAGGAAGGGAGAGGGAAAGTTAGGAACATCCATGAGAGAGAAACATCCATCAGCTGCCTCCTGCACACCCCCCACTAGTGATGTGCCCGCAACCAAGGCACATGCCCTAGACCGGAATCGAACCTGGGACCCTACAGTCTGCAGGCCGACGCTCCATCCACGCAGCCACACAGAGGTGAGGGCTCCCTGTTGTTTCCGATGTCCTCCGTGGGCCATTTTGTGTTTACCGATGCTCCCTCCCTCCCTCCCGTGTTAGGAGAGGGTGAGGACGGAGAGACGTGGATGAGGATCCGTGCCGTTAGCAGCCCGGGGAGGGGCGATCACATTCACCAGGTTCTGGAATGACGTGTCCGTTTCTGTTACCCAGGCTGCCGACAGCCCCGTCACCCCAGATCCGTGTCCCCTCCCCGTATCGACACAGCGAGCGCATGGCTGCTGGTTCGGGGCAAGTGGCTGTGGCCGTCCCTGTGGTTGTGAGACAAACACAGTGGAGACAATCGCAAACACACTCCCAGGTATTGAAGGGCTCACGACCCGAAGGGAGAGTTTTACAAGCTCCTGGCCTCCTCCCGGCTCCCGCCTGTTCGGCAGCGCTCGGTCATTGGGTGGCTTACCAGCATCTCCACCACCGGAGAGTGAGTTACCTTCAACCAACAGTCCTCCTGGCCACGGGTGTGGCCTGTGAGGTCAGCTGTCCCCAGAGAAGGAGACCCCAGTTTTATTTATTTATTTTTTTTGCATGAATCTGTCCAGTTTCCCCAGCACCATTCACTGAAGAGACGGTCTTGACTCCATTGTATGCTTCTGCCTCCTTTCTCAAATGTTAACTGAGCATCGTGGTTTGGGTCGATTTCTGGGTTCTCTGTCCTGTTCCGTTGGTCTTATGTGTCTGAGCGGGTGCTGGGACCAGGCTGTTTTGAGAACAGTGCTTTGTCGTATCGCTTGATGTCTGGTACTGAGATCCCTCCAACTTCCTTCTTCTTTCTCAGGATGGCTGCGGATATCCGGGGTCTTTTTTTCTTTCCCTCTATATATAAATTTTGGGGACGTTTGTTCTAGATCTGTGAAATGTTCCATTGGTATTTTAATGGGGATTGCATTGAATCTATAGGTTGCTTTGGGTCGTAAGGACATTTTATTGATGTCGATTCTACCGACCCATGAACATGGTAGTATATTCTTCCACGTGTTTATATCTTCCTCTATCCCTTTCTTCAGCGTCCTGTAGTTTTCCAAGTACAGGTCTTTTACCTCTTTAAGTTTCTCTTTACCCACACATGTGGCTCTCGAGTCTCGGTTTGCCGCTCTGTTGACTAATGAGTTTGCCAACCACTGCCTTAGGGGAAAGCACTTAACAAAAAAACATTTTAATAATGTACTTATGTCTTTAACCTGAAGTCAAAACTTCTAAGTAGGGGTAATGCCTTATGCAGTGGCTGGCAAACTCATTAGTCAACAGAGCAACAAACTGCAGCTCGAGAAAGAGCCGCATGTGGCTCATGAGCCGCAGTGTGCCGACCACTGTCCTAAGACAATGGAGACTAAGGAGAAAATAAACAAATGGGACTACATCAAAATAAAAAGCTTCTGCCCAGCAAAAGAAACCAACAACAAAACAACAAGAGAGCCCACTGCACGGGAAACATACTTGTCAACGTTACATCCAACAAGGGTTTAATCTCCAAAATTTATAAGGAATTCATGCAGTTTAACAAAAGGAAGATGAACGATCCAATAAAAAAAAAATGGGCAAAGGACCTAAATGGACACTTTTCGAAAGAGGACGCACAGAAGGCCAACAAACCTGAAAACCTGCTCCAAGTCACCAATCAGCAGAGAGATGCGAGTCAGAACGACACCTCGCACCTGTCAGAATGGCCACCATCAACAAATCAACAAAAGACAAGTGCTGGTGAGGACGTGGAGAGAAAGGGACCCTCGTTCACTGCTGGTGGGGATGCAGACTGGGGCAGCCACTGTGGAGAACAGTGTGGAGTTTCCTCAAAAATCTAACAATGGAGCTCCCATTTGACCCAGTGACCCCACTGCTAGGAATATATCCCAGGGAATCAGAAACACCATCAGAAAGGATATATGCACCCCTTTGTTCATAGCAGCACAAGGCACCACAGCCAAGGTCTGGACACAGCCTAGGTGCCCGTCAGCAGAGGAGTGGGTCAGAAAACTGTGGCCCATCTGCACAACGGAATTCTACGCTGCCATAAAAAAGAAGGAATTCTTACCATTTGCAGCAGCCTGGATGGAACTGGAGAGCATGATGCTCAGCGAAATAAGCCAGGCGATGAAAGAAAAATGCCACATGATCTCACCCATTGGTGGAATCTAATGAACAACATAAACTGATGAACAAAAACAGATCCAGAATCAGAGAAGCATCGAACAAACTCAGAGGGAAGGCGGGGGTGAGGGAGTGGGGCGTGGGTAAGAGGTCAACCAAAGGACTGTATGCATACCTATGAGTATAGCCCCTGGACACAGACAGTAGGGGGGTGAGGCATGTGCTGGGGGTGAGGCATGTGCTGGGGGTGAGACATGTGCTGGGGGTGAGGCATGTGCTGGGGGTGAGGCATGTGCTGGG
>JAAGEH010000480.1:64388354-64401438 GCA_011751065.1 Lasiurus cinereus
GGGAGCAGGTTTTTATTTCCTCGCGTTTTACACAGTGCCTGGCCCGTAATGAGCTCTCCATAAAACGCCTGCTGAATTCCAAGGACCGGGTGGCCATTGGGGCTGAGGAACCAGCAGGCAGGCAGCAGGCGAAGCCCCTGGTTCTGGAGAGAGAAGGGTGACGGGTCACCTCCCAGGGACAGACTCCTAGAGAGGCACCCGTGGGTGCAGGTCGCTGGGATTCTGGAACCAGGCCCTGGGGAGAAGGAGAGCTGGGTCCGGGAATACGAAATGATTCCAGAATGGCTCCGTACTGACTTACGCTTTTTACCTGTACTGCTTCTTGGAACTCTCCTCTCTCTCTCTCTCTCTCTCTCTCTCTCTCTCTCTCTCTTTCTTCCCCCCTCTCTCCCTCCCTCTATTTCTCCCTCTCCCTCTCTCTCTTCCTCCCTTTCTCACCCTCTCTCCCTCTCTCTCTCTTCCCTCCCCTCCCTCCGTCTCCCCCCTGCATTATTACGTGACTAGTTGCCCCCCATTCAAGCATTCTGGGCAAACCCCTCAGGCTGTGCGCCCGCCCTGCACGGGCCACCAGTGCGACTCTGATCGGCGCATTCTCTCCGAGGCAGGGCTGAGGCCGGCGTGTCCACCACCGATGACCCGCCGCCGCCTCCTCACACAGCACCGCTGTTGGGGCCGCCGCTCCCCGCAGAACCCCCTTCATCACAGTTTATTGTATCTGCCCGTCCCCTGACCTGTCTCTGATCGGTTTTTATTAAAGCGACGCCGCCAGAATTACAGCAATATTTCAGCCCGGGACGCGCGGTGACTCGCACAGCAGAGTGAGCCGTGTTTTCCGGCGTTTCGTTGACTTCGGAGATGGAGCCACGCTTCACATGCTCCGGTGGGCGCCCGTGGGGCACCCCGGGGGGAGCATGCCTCTGGGCAGCCGTTCCTCTGGGCCAGCGGTTCTCAACCTGTGGGTTCGCGACCCCTTTGGGGGTCGAACGACCCTTTCACAGGGGTCGCCTAAGACCAGCGGAAAACACCTATTTCCCATGGTCTTAGGAACCCACACACCGCTCCTCGGTGTTGCAAAGGGTAGCCATGTCGTTTACTGGTGTCCTAGGAAGACTGTTGCCCAGGCTACACCACGATTCAAGGCAACATTTCATCTATTTGTCATTAGAAATAAATATTTCACAATATATAATGACATATTGTTTTTGTGATGAATCCCTATGCTTTCATGATGTTCCATGTGTAACAACGAAAATACATCCTGCCTATCAGATATTTACATGACAGTTCATCACAGTAGCAACATGACAGCGATGAAGTAGCCACGGAAATCATTTTATGGTTGGGGATCACCACCACATGAGGAGCTGCCTTAAAGGGTTGCGGCCTTAGGAAGGTGGAGAACCGCTGCCCTGGGCAGTGCTGCCCTGGAGGGGGACGCCAGAGGTGACAGCGCAGGGCAGGGGAGCAAGAGGGCCAGGCAGGGGTGAGGCCACATGGAGGAAACAGGCGATGATGGGGCAGGGGGTGCGTGGAGGGTGCGGAGGGCTGGACCGGCGGCCGGCGGAGGCCTGGGGCTGCTCCCTCCGGTGGAGAACAGGGCGGCGAGTGCCGAGGGCCTGCGGTCAGCGGAGCTGGGCCTGAGCAGGAACAGAAAGGGCAGCGTGGCCGGGGCTCAGAGAGAGCAGAGGCGCGGCCAGAGGCAGGGAGAGCGAGGGGAGAGGCAGGGCCGTACCCTGCAGGGCAGGACAGGGCTGCTGTGGTCCAGGCCTGGCTGTCGGTCTGATGGCGACGGAAAAGCACTGGCGAGGTTTGTGTTTTTTTTTAATATATATTTTATTGATTTTTTTACAGAGAGGAAGGGAGAGGGATAGAAAATCAGAAACATCGATGAGAGAGAGACATCCATCAGCCGCTTCCTGCACACCCCTGACTGGGGATGTGCCTGCAACCAAGGTACATGCCCTTGACCGGAATCAAACCTGGGGCCTTTCAGTCCACAGGCCGATGCTCTATCCACTGAGCCACACCGGTTTCGGCTCCAAAGTCTTGGTATGTGTGAGTGAAAGGCATGAGTGTGAGGTGTGTGTGTGTGTGTGTGTATTAGAAATGAGCTGGTTTTCCAAAAGCTTCTTTTGGAAAAACAACATCGAAAGCAGATAAAGAAGGAAAAAAAGAGATAGAACTCATGACTCAACTCGGTGCTAGTAGCTTTGAGTCAGGGCGTTAGACATTGACTAGGAAGCAGCAGTAAAGATGGGAGGCTTGTAGAGCTAAGGAGAGAGTCTGCCATTAGGTGCATTGAAAAGGGAGGTAGGCCGAAACCGGTGTGGCTCAGTGGATAGAGCCTCAGTCTTCAGACTGAAAGGTCCCAGGTTCGATTCTGGTCAAGGGCATGTACCTTGGTTGCGGGCACATCCCCAGTAGGGGGCGTGCAAGAGGCAGCTGATTGATGTCTCTCATTGATGTTTCTAACTCTCTATCCCTCTTCCTTCCTCTCTATAAAAAGTCAATAAAAATATTTAAAAAAAGAAAAAAGAAAGAAAAGGGAGGTGGGAAGAGATTGCCCACAGAGTGTCTATGCATAACCCATGGACACAGTTGTCAATCGTGCAGTGAAGGCCTGGAGGAGGGGAGAAGGAAGGAGTGAGTGAAGAGAGTCTGTGGGGGAAAGGAGGACATCTGTAATACTTTCAACCACAAAGATAAATGTTAAAAAGGAATTTTTAAAAATTCACCAAAGAAGAAAAAGAAAACGATTATAAAGTAAGAAAGGAAACAATGAAATAACCATTTGCCCGGAAACCCTGTAGGTTCTCAGGTCTATGGTGTACACCAAGCATGTCAAACTCGTGGCCCGCAGGCCACATGCCCCGTTGACTTGGCCTGTGTTAGCCTTGGAGCGGGACACGCTTGGTGTCCACTGATCTAGGGAGAATTTGGATCTGAAAAGGCTCACGGGTAGCGGTTTCGAGTGCAGAGAACAGACGCCCAAGGGCACCAACTATAGGCTGTGGGGTGTCTCCTTCTTGGGAATCTGGCCCTCATTTCCCTGGGGGCACTGCCAGGCTCCTTCCTCCAGGAGGGTGCTGCCTGGCCAGGGGCTACATGACTGGGCTGGATCTCAGAGCCACTCCTCCCCTCTGGATAGCTCACATCACACGCAGCTGGCGCCGGAGACAACCACTCACATCTGTCCCGCCAAACCCTACGCGTCCTTCAAGACCCAGGTTCAAAGTGAGCTCCTCTTTGACTTCAGCAATTCTGTTCGTTTGTTGGTTGTTTGTTTAGAAGGTGTTCCTTCCTGGCAGGGTCTTGAGTTCCCGAAGGCAGGATTCCAGCTCGTTCTTGCTGGTCTCCTCACCCCTCAGGCAGTCCCACTCACAGAAGAAACCCCTAAGAAGTGTGAGTGGAGCCAGTGGTGCCCGGTCAGAAATGGCAGCTGGTAGGGAGCCATAGAGGCAGGAAGAGGAGGGAGCCGTCTTGGAGTTCTTCCGAAAGACCGAGGTGCGCACGTGAGGCTGCGTCTGAGAGGACACAGAGGAAGCGGTTTTATTCTCCCATTTCGGATAGGACGTTTGTTTAAGCAACCAGGTGCCGACCCGAAAGGGAAACTAGGGTCCCTGTCCTCCGGGGTAAGTTACCCCCACGCAGAGACCAAAGGCCGAGGTGTCAGCCCCACAGAAATCTCCTAAAAGTGTCCGTGGCTTCATGTGATGAAGGAAAAGCTGAGCATCCCCCCATCCTGCCAGGTGGGCTGTGACTTTCCTGTTGTTCTTTCTGTTAGACCAGCGGTTCTCACCCTGTGGGTTGTGACCCCTTTGGGGGGTCGAACGACCCTTTCACAGGGGTCGCCTAAGACGATTGGAAAACACCTATTTCCCATGGTCTCAGGAACCCACACACCGCTCCTCGGTGTAGCAACGTGTAGCCATGTCGTTTATTGTTGTCCTAGGAAGACTGTTGCCCATGCTACACCACGATTCAAGACAAAATTTCATTTATTTGTCATTAGAAAGAAATATTTCACAATATATAATTACATATTTTTTTTTGTGACGAATCCCTATGCTTTAATGATGTTCCATGTGTAACAACGAAAATACATCCTGCCTTTCAGGTATTCACATGACAGTTCATCACAGTAGCAAGATGACAGCGATGAAGTAGCCACGGAAATCATGTTATGGTGGGGGGTTAACACACCATAAGGAGCTGTCTTAAAGGGCCGCGGCCTTAGGAAGGTTGGGAACCGCTGTGTGAGACAGTGAGAGCGAGACCACATCCCGGGTACGAGAGGAGAGCAGGGTGCGCTGCCGCTCACGGAGGAGGGGGGTTTTCTCCCAGCCAGCGTCTCCCCACCCGTCTCCGTGTGATGTCCCCCTTGGCCACGTAGTTTACAGAATGCTGGGCACATGCACCGTTACTTTGTGTGCAGGGAGGGAGGGGCCTGGGACGGGGAAGGTGGATGGAGAGAGGACGTGTGCTGTAGCCGGGACGGAGCAGGGGGGAGGAGGTGCCTGGAGGGGGACCGTGTGGAAGTTGTTGAAGTTTTCTTGCTGGGGAGGCCCCTGTTGGCGGAGCTGGGCTCTGGGAGCAGGTGGAAGGGTCCCCGTAGCAGACCCCTCCCCGTGCTGCTGGGACTGGTCAGCCATGTGTTCACCCCTGTAGGTGCCTGCTCTGTAGGCACCTGCTCTGGGGACCCAGGTCTCTTGTGGGCTGTAGGGCTGGGGACCCCGGTTTCTTGAGGGCGATTGGACTGGGAACCCCGGTTTCTTGTGGGCTGTAGGACTGGGAGCCCTGTTTCTTGTGGGCGATTGGACGAGGGACCGTGGTTTCTTGTGGGCTGTAGGGCTGGGAACCCCGGTTTCTTATAGGCTATTGGACTGGGACCCCGGTTTCTTATGAGCTGTTGGACTGCGGACCCCGGTTACTTGTGGGCTGTAGGGCTGGGGAACCCCATTTTTTGTGGGCGATGGGACGAGGGACCCTGGTTTCTTGTGGGCGATTGGACAAGGGACCCCGGTTTCTTGAGGGCGATTGGACTCAGGACCCTGGTTTCTTGTGGGCTGTAGGGCTGGGGACCCGTTCCTTGCTGCCTGCTGGCCAGCGGCCGCCCCGTGTCCGTGCCTGGTGAGCCAGCAGGCGGCCAGAGGAGGAGCTGGTGGGGTAAACTTGGAGCAGCACCCGCCGCTGCTGCCCTGTCCTGTGTGTCCAGGCGGTGCCCGGGCAGCCCACGCTCAGGGCTAGGAGGACACAGCAGCATGAGTACAGGAGTGGGGTCCCGGGAGCTGCCCCCCACCATCATGAGAGAGCAGGGGGCCCTGGGCGTGGTGGGCCCAGCCGCTGGTGGCGGGCAGCCAGGGAGGGCGGGAGCTGAGAAAGCGGGAAGAATCAGGAAGGCTCTTAGGGAAAAGGAACGCTTTCCCGTGTCCGGGCAGAACGGGTTCCTGTGAATGGGTCTGAAGGATGAAGCGTGGCCAGGGGCAGACCGTGGTGGGGGAGGCCTAGGGGAAGCCTGGGGGGGGGGGGGGGGAGGGGTCAGTGGGGGAGAGTGGGGGGATCTGCAATACTTTTAACAATAAAGATAAATTAAAAATAAACAGCCCGGCCGAGACCGGTGTGGCTCAGTGGATGGAGCGTCGGCTTGCGGACTGAAAGGTCCCAGGTTCGATTCCGGTCGGGGGCATGGACCTTGCTTGCGGGCACATCTCCACTGTGGGGCGTGCAGGAGGCGGCTGATCGATGTCTCTCTCTCACCGATGTTTCTGACTTTCTATCTCTCTCCCTTCCTCTCTGTAAAAAAAAATCAATAAAATATATTTAAAAATAAATAAAAAATAAATAAATGAAATAAACAGCCCGGCCGGCCTGGCTCAGCGGTTGCGCGCCAACCTATGAACCAGGAGGTCAGGGTTCAATTCCTGGCCAGGTCAGGGCACCGGCCGGGGCTGTGGGCTCCATCCCCAGTAGGGGGCGTGCAGGAGGCAGCCGACCCATGACTCTTTCTCCTCATGGATGTTTCTATCCTTCTTCCTTCCTCAATGAAGTCAATCAAAATGTATTTTAAAATAAATAAGTAAATAAATAAAATTTTAAAAAATGAGCAGAAAAAGGAGAAACCTTTGCACCCGTCGGCCAGCAGGGGCATCTCTCCGAGGGCTCCTCCAGGTGGACGGCTGGTGGCAGGCGGCCTGTGGGCAGTGGCCATGGTTGGGGGGATGGGAGGGGAGGTCCCTCACTGGTTCTCTGGAGGCAGGCGGCAGGTTTCATGGAACCAGGACCCGGCAATGACCTCCCGGGACTGGGTCACACGCAGCTGATGTGTCAGCGGAGGGAGCATCCGGGCAGACGGACGGAGCTCAGGGTCAGCAGAGGATGCGCTATTGCTGCTCCCAGAGGAGGAGCCGGGGACACAGGGAGAGGCCCCTTAAACCCTGGGATGGGGAACGAGAGCCAGCGGGACAGCCCTGAGGTGCAGACAGAGGAGGCAGGGCAGGTGGCACTGGGCAATATGGAGGGTGGAGGGAGGTCTGGAACCGATCCGGCATCTTCCGGCGTTTTCCTCCCGTTTCCCTCCCGTGTTCACACGCGGTGCACCGGGGCCTCTGCGGGGCCGGCTCGCTTATTGCCGAACGGAGACACCGGCCGCTGCCGTGATGGAGAGGCGGTGTGTTCCGAGCCCAGGGCTCTTCTTCGGAGTGACATCTTCCGTGACCATTTTAATAAAAAGTAAACGCGCAGGAGGAGATGGGGGGACCCGTGAGGCTTCGTCTTCCTCTCTGAATGCGAGTGGGGGGCCCGTCCCCGGGAAAGGGGGAGAAGCAGCCGTGTGCGGACATGGAAGCACTGTTCTCTGCAGGAGGTCGGACGGGGGGTCTGCCATCTCTCCGCGGGACGGAGGGCACCAGGAGGGAGCAAGCCCTCTAATCGCCACCTCCCACCGCTCCTGGAAGCGGCATGGAATGGAAGTGCGTGCTGCAATACCCGGGGTTCGCGTCGGCCTGCAGGCGTCAGTCCCGCAAACCCAATGGGGGTTTGGAGGCCGCAGGCCACAGGAAACCGGGGCCCTTTCTGAAGAGGGGGCGCACCGGGAGCGGGGACCAAGGGACGGCGGACGCGCACAGAGAGTCACACGCAGCTAAAACTCGAAGGTCAAGTCTTTGCTTAAAACAGCGGTTCTCAGCCTGTGGGTCCGTGAGCCCTTTAGGGGTCGAACGACCCTTTCACAAGGGTCGCTTAAGACCATCAGAAAACACAGATATTTACATGACGATTCATTAACAGTAGCAACATGACAGTGATGAAGTAGCAATGAAGATCATTTTATTGTTGGGGTCACCACCACATGAGGAAGTGTCTTAAAGGGTTGCAGCCTTGGGAAGGCTGAGAACCACTGGCTTAAAAGGAACATGGACCCACCTGTTGTGTCTCAGCCAACGAGGGTCCCGGGGTTGAGGGTCGAATCTCGTCCGTCTTGGGTCTCCCCGGAGAGGCCTCGACTGGTCCCCCAGGTAAAGCCAGGGAGCCCTGAGGTTTGGTACACTCATTCAGAGGCATTTACGTCCTTCTGAGCAGAACGGTGTCGGGGCCGAGAGCAGTGACCCCGGCCCGCAGGGAGACCAGGCTGGGGGGGTCCGCGCCCCTGGCTTTCCGAGAGGGCGTCTTCCCATCAGAAGTCTCCGCTGCTTGGTTTCTCCGAGCGTCTTCATTCCAGCGCTAACGGGGGTTCGTGTGGTTTCAAAGGTTCGTGTGATTTAAAACCACACGTTTATGAAGGACCTTCTGAGCCATCATCAGAGACGGGTCACGTCCCCTGGTCAGGGAATCTCTGTGCTAATTCTGTGCAACATGTGATCCCAGACATACAACTGCGGGGCGGCCCGTAGTTTGTTCTCCTTAGCTCCGGAGCATTTCCAATCGCCTGAGAAAAACCCCCCAAAAAACAAAACCCCGATAGGCGTATCCCGGGCCTCTGTTGTGCAGTGGCTCCCCCCCCCCCTCTCTCTCTCTCTCTCTAACACAATAGTCTACAACAGGAGGAGCATCTCACCTGCCCTGACACCCAGCTTTGTAAAAAGACCTTTGCGCCGAAACCGGTGTGGCTCAGTGGATGGAGCGTCGGCCTACGGACTGAAAGGTCCCAGGTTCCATTCCGGTCAAGGGCCCGTACCTTGGTGGTGGGCACATCCCCAGTGGGGGCGTGTGTGCAGGAGGCAGCTGATCGATGTCTCTCTCTCATCGATGTTTCTAACTCTCTATCCCTCTCCCTTCCTCTCTGTGAAAAATCAATAAAATATATATTTTTTTAAAATAAATGAATGAATAAAAAGACCTTTGCTGTGTTTTCATAGGAATCGAAAGACAAGTCTCCGGAATTATTGGAGATCAAACGAGTTGTCTGAAAGTAAGAGCAGCAGAGCCGGGACACAGGTCATTATTACTTGTGATCAAGAAGGAAGTGGACTCATCTGTGTATCCGGCCACCCCTGCATCCCAGCAAAGGCGTCTGCGGAGCTAAAAACTTTACTTCTAAACGGCCGGGGCACACGTGGTTACAGCTCTCCGTTGCCAGGCATAGCATCTAACTGTAATATTTTAATTTCACCCCTTTATTAACTAGACTTACCTCTCGCCCGCCAGTAAGGGTTTCTTTGCATTATCTTCAGTGTTAAAAAAAATATATGTATTTTTATTGATTTCAGAGAGGAAGGGAGAGGGAGAGAGAGACACATCAAGGATGAGGATCATTGATTGGCTGCCTCCTGCCTGAGCCCACCATCTGGGCATGTGCCCTGAGCGGGAATCGAACCGTGACCTATTGGTTCATAGATCGATACTCAACCACTGAGCCACCCTGGCCTGGCATCTTCAGATTTTTAATAACTCATCTTTTGTTTTTTCCCGTGAACTGGAGTGTTAATGAGATAGTTTGGTTGGCATTTTAATAATTATGTTAAGCTATGCCAATCAAAGACATCCCTTTGTGCTCATTTTTTACCAAAACTTAAAAGATTTTGGGATATAAAAACAAATTAAATATTGTATTTTAAATGCATAACATTAATTTTCTTGTCATATGTAAAACTTTAAAAGTGTTTGTCCATAGGCATCCTTGTCTAGATATATATATATATATACGATGTACCATGAAAGATTTTGCTTATTATAAATTTTTCAAAATGGGAGAAACATTAAGTTCCCATCTTAGGACATGTGATTATTCCCTCTTTATTCCATCGTCTACAAACCTGGTAGTTCTGATTACGCTGATTACTTTTAGTGTATGCCAACTGCTCTGTCAATATACAATATTGGCAACCTTTAAAACGATGGATTCCATTTCTATCGAGGCGTCTTTTAATGGCACACGCTCATTTTTTCGTTAGCAGATCTTTTGAATTCCCCTCTTCTCCTTAAATTCTTCAGAATCCTCCCTCAACGAACACCATCCGTGTTTAAAACGACGTTGCCATCTATTTTCTGGAGGTGATGCCTCGTCTCTATTATGCCCACCTTCGAAAGCACCTATTGTTACTTGCCAGGATCAGGCTCGTGTAAGATCTCTATTTTCCTTGACAACTTCTGTAATAAAGAGCTTCCCCCGCTTCTGAACTGTCTCAGTGGATCCAGGAGGAGCGTTCGGGTGGTTATAAAAGCCTCAGGAAGAAAAAAAAAATGACAGCGTCACACGCTAAGCTTGCCACGTTCCTGTACACGTCGCAATTAAATTTTAAAAATTTCACTGCATTATGCGACGGCCCTATAAGTCGCTATGTGCCGTGCATTAAAAAAAAAAAAAAAACCAACCACCATTCCTTTCTCGATGCCGTTCGCCACGACCTAGCAAAGTATTTGTGCATATATATTAGAAATTACAAAAAGAGGGTGAATGGCTCAGGTTTTATGAAGGGAGAAATAGACAATAACGCGGACACGGAAAGCGGGGATTTATTATTCATGACGGCCGAGTGCACTTGCTCTGAGCCGTGTGTGTGGGGGGCACGGACTTTTCCACGCCAAGTTCCTGGGCTCTTGCTGCCCATTTCATGGATTCGGTAGAGAGAGGCGGGCTGGGTGTGGGTGCCAAGGAATGTGCTGAGAATATGCCATGGTCAAGCACAGCAACGGGGCACAGCCAGCCGCTTCCCTCTGCTACAAACCGCGGCTTTCAATCAGCGACACTGACGTTTCGCACCGACATTGATCAACAGCTGTCGGCACACGTCAACCACCCTTTTACACCTTGTTCCAACTTTAAAGGGGAACAGAGCACTACGCGTGTGTCTACGAACACATACATGTATCTTATACTTTCCAGAGAAAACATTCACGTGTGTTTTACACACACACACACACACACACACACACACACACAGGACTTCCATAGGGCGTCGAAAGTTCTTTCTAAATGGTCCTGAAGAGATGGGATCTGACACGGCCTATGAATCAGGCAGATGCTTGCAACTTAACATGCGACGTAAACTTGCAAGACTTTTTAAAAAAAACCCTGGAAAAGACCCTGAAAATGTGACACCCAATTGTCCCACACTGTGGGAGAGAGAAAGGAAAGGGAAACGTGCGGGGAGGATATCTGCAGGAAGTCATGACTGTTTTTCTTTGTCATGGGCGCAGGGTCCAGACTGCAGCTCGGAGGGACGCCACGGCCGCCTGAAACTTAACCAGAGACATCTACGTTTCGCAACTGACGTGTTAAATGGGAGATTTACTTCAACCGGTACCTTCTACGGTTTTTTGGCATTTTTTTTTTGTCATTAATTCCTTGGAGGTCAGGTTTCGTAGACACAGAATTCCTTTCACATGAATCTTCCCCACCGCAATACCGTTATTGTTGGAAAATTAGCAGCTGGAAAAAAAAAATCCATCTTTTTCAAATGAGGCCCTCTGTTCCCGGTACTCTGTTTCACCGATGAGAGATTTTTCTAAAATAAAAAAAAAAAGCGCACAATATCTGAAAAGTGGACCCTAGGGAGCCAGTGTAAGGGGGGGGGGGGGGAAAAAAAAAAAAAAAAAAGGTGGAAGACAAATGCCAGGCATTCACGAGAAACGGAAAGTTGAGTGGTACCGCTGTTTCCATCCTGAAGGAAGGGGCTGAGCAGGAGAGAGGGTCTGCCTCTCTGGAAACTGTGCACGGCTCCTGGGGTTACCTGTGCGTGCGTGCCCCCTAAAACCGGCCAGCCTTCGCCGGGTGTCTCCGCTATCTCTCCCCGAAGCGCTGCGCAGAGGGGTGTGTGGTTGGTGGGCAGCATGACGGGGTGGAGGCCAGTGAGACTGGGGCTGGATTTCTGCTGTGGGTTTACGAAGAGGAACCCTGCCCCTGGACGCCGGGAGAGAGGGTAACAGGGCGTGCCGTGGCTCAGGGTCCCCAACATCAACTTTACGGAGCGAGAAAGACCCCTGACGCATTCCCGGTGGCTCATTACGTTCCCCGGTGTTGGCCAAGGAGAGACCAGACCGGGTTTCCCCTTTCGCCTCTGCGTTGCCTTCCTCCTGCAAGTGGGGCCTTCTGCCTGGGTTTTCCACGTCTGTTTGCTCAGGATGCGTGGAAGGCCACTACCCAGCACGCTCCCGGACTGACAGCCACGTGCTCACCCAGGCCGGGGCTGGGGGTGAGGGGTGGGGGGAGACTGACCACACCCTGGCGGGGTTGGGCCCCCCCCCCCCGCGGGCACCCCGGGAGTCTTGCCTTCCTTCCAAAAACGGGGGGCCGGCGAGCAGGCCTCGGCCTCCCGGACACCTGGCGGGGTGCTAAGCACATCCTGGCCCTGCCTTTAGCCAGACGCCCCTCCTGCGTGCCCCTGTCTGTGTTCCTCCTCCCTCATATCCACAAGGACCCCACGCACCTATTGACCGAGTCCAGGCTTTTTCACTCACTCCGCAGGGGGGACGGCGCTGCCTTCACGGGTGGGTGGGTTTTGGAGTTTTTATGGTTGAGAGACAAAAATCGGAGTCCCACCCTCTGCCCCCCCCCCCCCGCCCCCCGCTGCTCCTTCCCCTCCTCCCCCCCCTCCCTCTGCCAGCCACCAGCCATTTGATAATGGAACTTCCAGGATTTAAAAAGAAAAGCTTCCAAAACAGCTCTCTCCCTCTCTCTGTAGGACGGTGAGTGTGTGAGATTTGGGTAAAAATAAGTTGTTTTTTGTCTTTGGAGGCCGGGGGGTTTGGGGGCACTTCCCCTCCCCCCTCCTCCCCCCTGGGGAATAACTAGGCCGTCTCCCCCACTCTGGAACCTGAGACTCTTGGGACCCAGCCACATCCCCCCAGCCTCCCCAGCCCCTATTCATCCCTCGCAGAGGAAGGCGGCGGGCGGGGGAAATATTAACACAGGGCAGCCAGCCGTGAGAGCCGCCGAGCAAGCAGCCAGCCGCCAGCCGGGGACGAAGGGAGAACAAAAACCGCCAGCCCGCCGCCGCCCGCCGCCGAGAAAGACCCGCCCGGACAAATTGGGATACACGTCAGGAACATGTTATCAGCTTTTCACATTCCAGCAAACACAGGTTCCGATGCTATCGGCGTCTCAGGCTAGCGGCGCCCGTAACCCGGGACCACACGTACCTGCCGCTCCAGCACACATATGGCCACCACATGAAAGGAAGGCATTGTAAAAACTTGGAGCTCAGACATTTCTCCCCCTACCCCCACCCCATCCCCTCTAGCTTTCTGCAGGATTTCCGCGGCGTGCTTAGAAACTTGGGTGGAACAGCTAGAATCTCCAAATGTGTGCACGCAGACCTCTCAAGTTGTGTACTTGGTTATTTCGCCGCTAAACGTTTAGTTGCCTGCAGCTCTAACTTCACGCCCGGAATGACTGAAAGCATGTCATGGGAGGGGAGATGTGGGGGTGGGGGGAAAAAGTCCACCGTCTCTGCTTTACGGTCAAGGCAGTTGAAAGGTTAGATGGGGGGGAAAAAATGCGGACGCCCTCAAAGCTTTGATGTCTCTGGGTGGTCCCTGCAGGGGGAGGTGGATCTTCAATTTTTACCGCACGCAGAAGAAGAAGAAGAAGAACAATGCCACTTGTATGAAATGACGCCCGTTTGTGACACTAATTAACTCCATCCCCCCC
>JAAGEH010000480.1:64442606-64454888 GCA_011751065.1 Lasiurus cinereus
TAAAGGCTTTCATCATCACCCAACCAGTATTATTACAAGACACGGTAAAGGGTCTCCTTTAAAACAAAGAAGAAAAGATAGACAATAGAACCAGTGAGATGGTGCTGAATGCATATCCGTGAATCGCTTTAAGTGCAAGTGGATTCAGTGCTCTCATCGGAAGACACAGGGGCTGAATAACAACAGAAGAAGCAGACAGATGCTGCCTACAGGAGACTCCGTTCATATCAGGAGACGCAGGGAATGTAAGTAAAGGGATTAAAAAAAAGGTACTTCCTGCCGAAACTGGCGTGACTCAGTGGATAGAGCATCGGCCTGCGGACTGAAGGGTCCCAGGTTGGATTCGGGTCAAGGGCATGTTATCCTGGTTGCGGGCACATCCCCAGTGGGAGGCGTGCAGGAGGCGGCTGACCGATGTCTCTCTCTCATCGATGTTTCTAACTTTCTATCCCTCTCCCTTCCTCTCTGTAAAAAAATCAATAAAAATATATTTAGAAAAAAAAAAAAGGTACTTCCTGAACACGGAAACAGCAGCAAACACCAGAAATCTGGCTTCGCCACGCTCCTTTGGACGAAGTCGACTTGAAAACCGAGGCTGTCCCCCTGAGGCAGCCGCACCCCACCATCCCCCTCAGGCTGTTTATGGGAGGAACCCAAGACACGTCATCGTGAAGCCGGACGCGTCCCTACGTGGGCTGCAGCGTTGTTTCCCACCATCACGATGTGGAGTCCGTCCGCCTGAGGGTCCCTCAGGGAGGACGGGATGAAGGGTGCGTGCTGGTGTAGACCGCGGGCTGTGCCCAGCCAGAGAGGAGGAGGAATCTGGCCCTCTGCAGCCGGGAAGAGCCTCCAGGCCCTGGTGCTGAGCGAGATAAGCCGGGCAGGAGGCGGCCCTGTGCGCTCCCTGACGTGTGGGATGCCGCGAACCGAGCCAGCACACAAGCTGCACAGAAGCAGACTCCGCGATGCCCAGCTCAGGCTGACGGTGGCCCGGTGGGAGGGGGCGGTGGGAGGTTTGGGGGAGGAAGGTGGACGGATTAGGGCGTGCCGATTGGTGGTTACAGAGCAGTCCTGGGGCGCAAAGTACAGCCTCGGGAACGTCGGCAACAACATTCGGTGACCGTGTGGGGACAGAGGGCTTATCGGCGCGGCCCCTTCCTCAGGTAGACTCCGCGCGTCGCCCGACACGAATAGCACGTTGTACGTCCGTCAGCTGTAGTGGGATAATAACAATAATAATAATAAATTACTTTAGAAGATCTTGATGACCACTTGGGAATATGAGAACATTTTTTAAAAATATTTTATTGATTTTTTACAGAGAGGAAGGGAGAGGGATAGAGAGTTAGGAACATTGATGAGAGAGAGACATCCATCAGCCGCCTCCTGCACACCTCCTACTGGGGATGTGCCCGCCACCAAGGTCCATGCCCTTGAGCAGAATCGAACCTGGGACCCTTCAGTCCGTAGGCCGACGCTCTGTCCACTGAGCCAAACCGGTTTCGGCATGAAAACATTTTTTTAAATATATTTTGTTGATTTTTTTACAGAGAGGAAAGGAGAGAGATAGAGAGTCAGAAACATCGATGAGAGAGAGACATCCATCAGCCGCCTCCTGCATACCCCCTACTGGGATGTGCCTGCCACCAAGGCACATGCCCTTGACCGGAATCGAACCTGGGACCCCTCAGTCTGCAGGCCCATGCTCTATCCACTGAGCCAAACTGGTTTTGGCATGAAAACATTGAAAAAAAAAAAAACTTTAAAATATTAGGAAATAAAACTTAGAAAAAAAACGAATCGCAGAGGACCTGGTAAGAACGTTGAGTGGATGCGTGGAACGTGAAGGTGGTGGGAGGGCCGTCACGGACACGCCGGGAGCACACGCTCGCTTCTCTGTTAGAAACACCAGGCTGCAGAGCGCAGGTGCCCACTGTGTGTGCTCACCGCGCACGTTCGTCATGGCTTTTGACGTCAGCTGTCACGTCGAGGTGCTTGGAAGGAGGACCTGACCTTAAAGAACATGGGTCTCGTCTCGTGGTGCCTTTCGGTTCATTAACTGTCGGACGCCTTTGACCCTGGAGATGGGGACGACGAAATGCCAAGGAGTGTTCGATGCTGGCAAGCCTCTTGCAGGCCAGGAGGTGACCAGGCCCGCACGTAAGACGAGCAGAGAAACACTAGGACATCCCTTGTTATTCGTTGGTCCATGACTTAGACGTGGAGCGTGGGCCCGTTTCTCACTCGGAGGACCCGGCACTGTACACGCAGCGAAGGTTTCGGGCTGTGCAGTGATTTGGTTAAGACCAAGCACAGTACAAAGGGAGAGGTTCTCGCCCTCGCCGGTTTGGCTCCGTGGGTAGAGCAGCGGCCCGCCGGCTGAAGGGTCCCGGGTTTGATTTCCTCAAGGGGCAGGTGCCTTGGTTGCAGGCTCCTCCCCTGCCCAGGCCCTGCTAGCCAATCCATGGGGTTTCTCTCACATCGACATTTTTCTCTGTCTTTTGTGCTTTCTCCCCACTCCTTCTAAAATCAATGGAATAATAGCCTGGGGTGAGGATACAATAGAATAAAAATAAAATAGATATATTTTAGAGACTGTCACTAGGAACCAAAGTAGGTAGTGGAAGTCGTGAGAGAGCAGTGCGTTTACTTGTGTTCCCGGAAAGGCCTCCTTGATGGGAAGAGGGACTTGACCTTGTCCTGGAGGAAAAGAAGGTATTTTCGGAGCTAGGAAGTGAGGCGCGAACGTTAACGTAAACACCCACCCGCAGAGCGATCCGCTTCAGGAAGAGTGTGTGTTCAGAGAAAATCCTCCGGTTCTTTTTCCACGTCCCCGCGAAAACCCTCCAGCTCCCTGAGATTTAAACCGGAAGACGGCGGCGGTGGTGTTCCGTGTGGAAGGAAGCATGACCGAGCATTTCCGGGGAAAGAGACCCTCCCCTATCCCACCTTCATAGCTAAGTCTCCGCAAATGGTACCTTTGCTCCCCATCGATGAAACTGGTCTCTATATAGAACAGTGGTTCTCAACCTGTGGGTCATGACCCCTTTGGGGGTCAAACGACCCTTTCACAGGGGTCGCCTAAGACTATTGGAAAACACCTATTTCCCATGGTCTTAGGAACCAACACACCGCTCCTCGGTGTCGCAAAGTGTAACCATGTCGTTGACTGTTGTCCTAGGAAGACTGTTACCCATGCTACACCACGATTCAAGACAAAATTTCATTTATTTGTCATTAGAAATAAATATTTCACAATATGTAATCACGTATTGTTTTTGTGACGAATCCCTATGCTTTCATTATGTTCAATGTGTAACAACGAAAATACATCCTGCCTATCAGATATTTACATTACAGTTCATCACAGTGACAAAATTACAGCAAAGAAAATAATTTTATGTTTGGGGGTCACCACCCCAGGAGGAGCTGTCTTAAAGGGTCGCGGCCTTAGGAAGGCTGAGAACCACTGATATAGAACGATCCACATCATTGATGGGGTTACTGAATGGCATTAAATTTACAGTGGAGAGTAGGGGCAGTCAGCGGTTAACGTTTCTTGGAGGAATTACACTTTCTGCGCCTCGTGGTCCTAGCGAGGGAGGGAGTATCAGCAGGATCATAGATCTACACAGTCTATGGTGTACCACTAGGGATTAAAGGATTGAAATGACTCTCAGGATGTCGTTTCTAAATCACAGGGTCTGAAGTGGAGTAGGGCCGTGGAGAGACAGAGACAGACGAGGGAGAGGATAGAGGGGTGTATCTTCCACTGTGTCCATGTTGTCTGTGGGTCTGCAGGGATTTTAACCAAGGTGATAACGATAGGACAGTCAAATTTCTTGGGCTATTACTCACCGAATTGGCAAAGCGTGCGACATGTTCGACGTGTGGACAAGGATCTGGCTCAGTGGTTCTCCACCTTCCTAAGGCCGCGACCCTGGCATCCAGTTCCTCATGGGGTGGTGACCCCCCACCATGAAATTTTCCTACTGTGATGCATCGTGATGTAAATATCTCCATTTTCTGAGGGTCTTAGGCGACCCCTGTGAAAGGGTCGTTCGACCCCCAAAGGGATCGCGACCCACAGGTTGAGAACCGCTGATCTGGAGTTCTGGGGCGATTCCCAGGGCTCATGGGAGTCTGACCGGGTGAGACCCCTGGGGGGAAAACGCTTGGACGTGACCTGGTGCTTTTAAAGGTGTATCTGCTCCAGGACGCAGCAGTTCACGCCGCGGGACCTTTGAGAAACTCAGGGACATAGACACGCACGATGACGATATTCAGAGCCATAGTCTTCTCCACTGGCCCCAACTGGGAAGCGCCCCAGAGGTCCAGGAAATAGAATGGATAAATGGTGGGTATCCCCTGGATAAATAATGGGATATTAGCAGCAAGGGAAATGGATAAACGGAGGCTGCCCTCTACACGTTGGATAATCCTCACACGTACGGAGCCCACTCCAAGAGAAGGGAGAGTCCATTCACACGGAGCTCAAAACCAGGCACAACTCCACTATTATCTGGGTTGGGGTTCTCTTCAAAGGGGGGCAATCAATGCAGAAGGAAATGGCTGTCTGAGAAGTCGGATTAGCCATCGCCTTATCCGGGAGAGGATAAGAGGAGAGGGTGGGAGGGATGTTGGGACCTTTCCGGGAGCAGGGTTCTGGTTCACGTCTAGAGCGGTTTGATCAGCGTTGTCTGTGATTGTGGGTCTGACGGCCCATTTTTTTCTGTGCTTTTATGTAAGGACGTGTGATATCATTTTTAAAAACCCATTCTTTTTTTTAAAAAAAAATATATATATATACTTTATTGATTTTTACAAAGAAGGGAGAGGGATAGAGAGTTAGAAACATCGATGAGAGAGAAACATCCATCAGCTGCCTCTTGCACACCTCCTACTGGGGATGTGCCCGCAACCAAGGTCCATGCCCTTGACCGGAATCGAACCTGGGACCCTTCAGTCCACAGGCCGACGCTCTCATCCACTGAGCCACACCAGTTTGGGCTAAAAACGCATTCTTACTGATTTCAGAGAGAAAGGGAGAGAGGAAACATCCACGATGAGAGAGAGTCATGGATCGGCTGCCTCCTGCATGCCAACGACTGCAGATGGAGCCCACCACCCGGGCCTGTGCCCTGACCAGGAATCGAACGGTGACCGCCTGGCTCCTGGGTCGGTGCTCAGGCACGGAGCCACGCTGGTGGGGCTTTAAACTTTGCAGGAAAGAGACAAGGGTGTCAGGGGTGGCAGCTTAGGAACGCTAGGCCCATCTCTGCCCCTCGAGACGCCAGGCAGTGACGCGAGAAGGGCGGGTGGATTGGCCACGGAGGATGTCCGTCACTGTCTCCCGCACGCAGGACTGGCACGCGGTAACGACAGTGTCTGCTACAGGCGCCATCCTCGGAGGGTAACCAACGAAGACCTGTTTTTCCCAGAGTCCTAGGAGAGGCAGTTCCCAGCCTTGGGAATCAAACGCCATCCTTACATGGCCGCATCGTTGCTGCCTCGGGCCGAGGCGTCTCTGCTGTGGGAAGCAGTCTCTGGCGTCGCACCTAGCAGCAAACGGACCGAGGACCCGCCGAGAAACACAGTGGCACCTCGAGATACGAGTTTAATGCGTTCCGTCACCTCGAGGCGTGGGAAACTATGAGACGCCCGAGTCGCGGTAAACGGGTGGGTCGTGTGCAGCCGGCCGATCCGCGCGGTGACTCCTATCTCAACTGTTGCTCCTATTTCAAAGCAAAAAATCGCTCGCTCGACGGCTCGTATCTCAAAAATCTCGTATGTTAGGGCACTCGTATCTCGAGGTGCCACTGTAATAGTGAGGAGAAATGAGAAGACTCGGGCACTCATAGACCCCAGACGCGTTTCTCGCCCTCGCTGTTTGGAATTCGTCTGCGTTCCTCCTTCCAGGGAAACCCGGAAAGTTCCCCAGCCTCGCCGAGTACGATCCGGTAATGAGGGAGAACGCGCGCAGAAATCATGTCTTTTCTGTGCTGATAGGGATCAAAGTCGCCGCTTCGAAATGCCGAGGACGAAAATGATCTTTTTAAAAGAGCCTCGGTGACTGCTCACCGCCGATAGTATTCAGTAGCTGAAGAGTTCACTTCTCACGCTCTGGATTACATGAATTATTTGTGAGCCAACAAGAAGAATGCATCTTTAACTGGTGGATCACGAGGCACTAGTTTTGGGAAAAAAACAACAAACACAGGTTGCCTCGTACAAAGCGGATCTTTAAATTGCAGGACGGCCCTGGCGTTGCCTGTGGTGGTGGAGGCTTTGGGGGGGCATGCACGGGCTGGATGGAGGTCCCCCAGGTACGAAGCTGTCAAAGCCAGCCTCTTCTGCGGCCAACGAACGGTCCAATTGATTTGTGTTTTTCCAGATAAAGCCATGCGGTGCTCGTTAGACACCTGAAATGTAGAAACAAACACTAATAACACAACAGCCACATGTTCTGTGGCAGAGCACAAAGCCTGCAAGTGTGGTGAAGAGTGCCATAAGTACTTACCTCGAGAAGCCCCATGAAAGTGTTGGAAATAATAATTTTCTTGTTAAATCTCTAAAGAGCAAGCCATCGTCAGATCACCTTGCGGTAGAATCCAGAAAAGCTGGTTGTTGCAAATATTGTACTCCTGGGGCGGCGAGGGGTACAATAGTGAAAATTTCTTAGGTAATGTCTGTTTAGAGACCACTCTGAAATTGAGGGAGGGAGGGAGGGAGAGAGAGGGAGAAGAGAGAAAGAGAGAGAGAGAGAGGGAGAAAGAGAGAGGAAATGAGAGTAATGAGAACATGCGTGTGTGTAGACCTGTGGTTCTCCACCCTTTTTAATGCTGTGACCTTTTAAGACAGCTCCTCATGTGGTGGTGACCCCCAATCATAACATGATTTTCGTCGCTACTTCGTCACTGTCATGTTGCCACTGTGAATGCATCGTCATGTAAATATCTGTGTTTTCTGATGGTCTTAGGCTCTACAGCAGCGGTTCTCAACGTGTGGGTCGCGACCCACGGGTTGAAAACTGTAGACACACGTGCACAAGAGCATGGGTGAGTAACAGCCCTTTCTGGAAACTTCAGCGGGCGGGAGCAGAGAGAGCGCGTGGTACTCTCCCTGTGCGATTGGCGAGTTTACGGTGAGGAATGGGAGGAGGGGGTGGCTGGTTTTCCTTTAATGTACAGATTGAAGTGACCGCTGAGCACCAGGGCATTCAGAACTTGGCCGTGGCATTATATTCTGGGGTCTCCCGCCCCAATGTCTGTCCTTTGGTTGAGAAAACTGAAAGCTGCTTCAGAGAGAAATCAGGGCTCATGTACCCGGGAAATGGTGGACGGTGGGCTGGGCAGGGGCTGGGGGGGCCTTGGGCACGGTGGGGGGTCCGCCGCGTTGGGAAGCCGGGGCCTCCGGCCGCCTGCGGGGGAGGGAACTGAGGAGCCGGATCTCTGCGGGAAGGGACGCGGAGTGTCCATCCTGGGTTCAGAGAGGGCGGTTCGGCCAGTTGTGTTTATTGTGGACCTCCCGCCTGAAATTTTGCTTCAGGAAAAGATAAACAGCGGCCGGTGTGGCTCACGAATTGAGCGTCCACCTCGGAACCAGGAGGTCACGGTTCGATCCTCGGTCGGGGCCAGGCCCGGGGTGTGGGCTCCAGTCCCAGTGTGGGGCATGCAGGAGGCCGCCGGTCCGTGACTCTCTCTCATCACGGCTGTTTCTCTCTCCCTCGCCCTTTTGCTCTGAAGTCAATAATAATAATAATAATAATAATAATAATACAGCGGTACCTCGAGATACGAGTGCCCTAACAGACGAGATTTTTGAGATACGAGCCGTCGAGCGAGCGATTTTTGCTTTGAAAGACGAGCAACAGTTGAGGTAGGAGTCATCGCGCAGATGGGCCGGCCGCACACGACCCACCCGTTTGCCGCGACTCGAGCGTCTCATCGTTTCCCATGCCTCGAGGTTAGGGAACGCATTAAACTCGTGTCTCGAGGTGCCCCTGTAATAATTAGAGAGAACAAATAAACAGAAGTGTGTAAAGGCCACCACTTCGGGGCCGATCTACGCCTCCTGCTCGTGATGGGAGGTAAGCTTGGCCTTCCTCCAGATGTCACGGGGGTCGCGGCAAGCGCCGGCGAGGACACGGCTGATGCTCGGATACCACCGGTGCACTCTCCTCCAGTGCCCGCGCCTGTGCCTTCTCAGCGATAATGCATGAGCGGACATCTCATACCCACTTGTCTGCACTTGCACACAAGCTGGTCACACAGGAGACAGGAGAGGAGGCACAGGCAGGCAGCAGATTATAGAGTGCTGTGGACAGATTGAAGAAGTCTGTGCTTTTATTGCTTTCAGAGAGGAAAGGGGAGGGAGGGAGAGGGAGAGGGAGAGAGAGAGAGAGAAGATCAATGATGTGAGAGGATCGCTCCTCGGCTGCCTCCTGCACGCCCCCTCCTGGGAGTCAGCCCTGTAACCCAAGCAGATGCCCCACCTGGGAATCGAACTGAGACCTGGTTCCTAGGTTGATGCTTAACCGCTGAGCAACACAGGATGGGCTGCAGACGGATTTTTAACCTGCAGCACTGGAGGGAGTCTGTTTTTGTGGATATTCTCCGTTTGTGTGCCCTGACATTAAAGGCCCCTCGTCTCAGATATAAGAGCCGCGTTACGGTGCGGAGGGTGGTGGAGGAGCCCATATTTCAGAAACCGGGGAGGTGACCCATTGGAAATGGGGTTCCAGCAAATAAGGGAGAGGCACCCGAACCCAGGGTCTGGAACTGCATCTGGGGCACGGTCTCGAGTGGCCTGGCAGAAGTGGCAGGCGACGTGCATCAACGCTGTTGGACCGGCCGAGACCGGTGTGGCTCAGTGGATAGAGCGTCGGCTTGCGGACTGAAGGGTCCCGGGTTCGATTCCGGTCGGGGGCATGTATCTTGCTTGCGGGCACATCTCCAGTGTGGGGTGTGCAGGAGGCGGCTGATCGATGTCTCTCTCTCATCCATGTTTCTGACTTTCTGTCCCTCTCCCTTCCTCTCTGTAAAAAAATCAATAAAATATATTTATAAATAAATGAATAAATGAATAAATGTTGTTGGACCGGACTGGCTCTTGGTTTTCCCGGGGAAGGTAGTGCCTGGAGTTTAAGGGAATCGCCTGAGAGGGTACCACGTACACTTCCCCATTCCTTCCACTGCTCTTTCTCGCGTCCGAGGCCTCCTTCTCTCTCTTCCTTCCTCTCAGTACGTATTAACGGAGCGTTTCATGGATCCGATACTGCCAGGCACCACTTTCTTTTTCTTTTTCTTTTTTTACCTAAAGAAGTGGAGACAGTGATTTCTTTTCTTGGCACAGTGATTGCAGCGTCCACATCCCTGGGGTAAAAATGCCTTCCATCTCCACAGCGTTCCTAGCTCAGTGGTACGCAGGGAAGGCGTGACTGATGGTCTGCTGGAAACCAGGAAATCCCGCCGTTTCCTCCCGATTTCTCGGTCGGTTGGCAATACCCGTCCCCCCTGTGGAGGCGGGTGGTGCGGTGCCTGGGGCGCGAGGAGAGGGTGGTGGGGGGGGAGGCTGATGGAGAGGAAAGTCCTCCCAAGTTGGGGCCTCGGTTGGTCGGACCGTCGGGTGTTGGGAGGCCAGACCCGGCGAGCGGACGATGTTTTTCCGGCGGAAGACTCGCCTCGAGCATTTCACGGGGCATCACGTTTCCCTTCGAGGGTGGAAATGCTCACTTTCGCCCAGTGTGTGCCCCATTGCATGTTCTCACTTTACGTTTAAAAGATATATACAGTGGTACCTCGAGATATGAGTTTAATTCGTTCCGTCACCTCGAGGCGTGGGAAACTATGAGACGCTCTTGTCGTGGTAAACGGGCGGGTCGTGTGCGGCCGGCCGATCCGCGCGATGACTCCTATCTCACCTGTTGCTCGTCTTTCAAAGCAAACATCGCTCGCGCGATGGCTCGTATCTCAAAAATCTCGTATGTTAGGGCGCTCGTATCTTGAGGTGCCACTGTATTTTTATTGTTTTCAAAGGGGAAAGGGAGAGGGCGAGAGAGAGAGAAACATCAGTGAGGAGAGAGAATCATGGATCGGCGGCCTCCTGCACGCCCCCCACTGGGGATGGAGCCCACAACCCGGGCCTGTGCCTTGATGGGAAATCAAACCCTGACCTTCTGGTTCACAGGGCGAAACTCAACCCCGGAGCCACATCGGCCAGGCTGTTCTCATTTTAGACCCAGAATGTCCGCTCCAAGGCGAACACGGGCCAATAGAAAGGTGGGAGCTTCTGGGGGCCGCAGAACAAAGAGAGCTTCAGTTTTCGTAGAAACGGAGGTGTATGGCGACAGAGACACGCCGGGTACAGAGGGCGGAAATACATGAGCCGTTGTTAACGTAACATAATAGGACGTTTTACTATATATTAACGCGTTTTCTCAAACGTGAATTTACCAGATACCGAATAATACATTCATAATAAGTGGAACGCAGAGAAACCTCTTTTTCTTGTTCTCCGAAAGCTAAGTATTTCCTGTGGCGCACTTTCCCCACAAGTGGGTCCAAGACCAATGCCGTATCCATCGACTGCTGGACTGTTCGCTGTTCGTCATCAGTCATTGGCGAGCTCGGTGGTTCGGTATTAATAATGACGTATAGCCGAGACCAGTGTTGCTCAGTGGATAGAGCGTCGGCCTGTGGACTGAAAGGTCCCAGGTTTGATTCTGGTCAAGGGCATGAACCTTGGTTGTGGGCACATCCCCAGTAGGGGGCGTGCAGGGGGCGGCTGATCAATGTCTCTCTCTCATCGATGTTTCTGACTTTCTCCTTTCCTCTCTGTAAAAAATCAATAAAATATATTTAAAAAAATAATAATAATGACACATAGCCGAAACCAGTGTGACTCAGTGGCTAGACCATCAGCCTGCAGACTGAAAGGTCCCAGGTTCGATTCCAGTCAAGGGCATGGACCTTGGTGGCGGGCACATCCCCAGTAGGAGCCGTGCAGGAGGCGGCTGACCGATGTCTCTCTCTCATCGATGTTTCTAGCTCTCTACCCCTCTCCCTTCGTCTCTGTAAAAAATCAACAAAATATATT
Source organism: Lasiurus cinereus (assembly GCA_011751065.1). Classification (NCBI taxonomy): domain Eukaryota; kingdom Metazoa; phylum Chordata; class Mammalia; order Chiroptera; family Vespertilionidae; genus Lasiurus; species Lasiurus cinereus. The sequence continues at coordinate 64,453,704 of JAAGEH010000480.1, forward strand.
TAAAAAAAAATAATGACGCATACCAGGATGTTGCAAAAATTAGGTTGCGAAGTTTTTATTAAAGCGTTTCTTCCGTCCCGTTACCTGGCTGGGCCGCAGGAACGCCTGGTGTGGGCCGCGCGTTTGGCATGCTGGCTTTCCACAGGGGGTGCCGGGAAGCTGACGTTGGCAGTGCACGGCTTTCCGCGAGAAGAGCGTCCCTCGGGCATCATTCATGGCCGATGGGGAAGGAAGGACCTACATCTCTTACCGTTCCACGACACGTGGATAGGACTCCGCGGCCCAGCCCCGGCCACGTGGCCTGGCTGTTAGCGGTGGCGGTCGAGTGACTGACGTCCTGTGTGTCCCAGGAGTTGCGCGTCTGGCCTCGTGGCAGACGTGCCACACGCTTCACGTGTGACCCAGCTCAGAGGGGAGCACCGTCAGCCCGTGGGGGAGCAATGACACGGACAGAGGCGGTCCTGCGTCCGTTCCCCGCGTGCCGTCCTTTCGTTCAGGCAGACGGGGACCCTGGGTTCCATAGGAATGGTTCCCCCTCTTCACAGGCGGGGGCCAAGGTGGGGCTGCAGCTCCCTGCCTGCCTCTCGTCCGCGGCCTGTGCTCCGGGGTCCCCGGTGAGGGGCCCGGGACTGGGGCGCAGAACGCCTGTCTCCCAGGCGTGCGTGCTTGGCATGACGGGCGCGTTGACATCCGGGGTCAGACGCCAGCTTTCTGAGGCGTGCGGAGGCCCGGGGTGCCCTGAGAGTCCGTCTGGGGCCCCTGTGGGCGAGCCGAGGGCAGAACCCGCCCGGCCAGTGCGGCCGGACGTGGCGGCCGCCATTCCTCTGGTGCGGGAGGACGGACCCGCAGGATGCCGGTGGACGCCGATGAGCCGCCGCCCCCGCGTCTGCGGGCTGCTCCTCCAGAGCCGCTCTGAAGACTGCAAACAAAATTGCTTTTCATTTCGCGGTGATAGGCAGTTTTAATTTCGCTCGTCATTCCAGCAAGTGGGGCGGCGTGCCGGCGGAGCCTTTGTCTTTTTGCCGCTGTATTTATGCCGGGAACGGGAAAACGGCAATAAAGCAGAGGCCGATATCGGCGCCGCGCAGAGAAGAAGGGCTTATTAAAAGGATATTTTTCTGCCTGGGTGAGACACTTCCCCCGACACGTCATAAATAGTTCATAACGCGCGCGCAGGCTACGCTT
>JAAGEH010000480.1:64455556-64472667 GCA_011751065.1 Lasiurus cinereus
GAAGTGGCTGCGGACCTGGACGCCCCTCTTCCTCCCTTTCTCCCCGGGTTCCTCCCCAGTTTCTGCGGGAGAAGGGGGGGGTTTCATCAAAAGGGATTTTTATGTCCTGCAGAAAATTGAGTTTCGTAGACATTACCTAACTCCTGATTTGTCACACTGGGATCAATAACGTTTCGCTGCTCTTAAACACACAGGACCGCCCGGGACACATCGGGGTTTTTATAAGTGCCGTAAAGTTAACGTGTTGTTGAAACAAAACCCCCTCTGACAGCCCTGCAATCAGCACACCCTGAAACCGGCAAGTCGCCCGCGGTGCCGGGCGGCGGCGGAGCACAATGCGCACGTTGTTGGCGTTTTTGGGCGGCGAGACGGGGAGACGGGGGTTCGCCGGTCGGGCCGGGCTCTCCGGGGGCCTGTCAGCGTGATGACCGAGGGCCGGCCTCCCAGGGGAACCCCCAGCCCCCCCTCCTTTCCTCTCCCCCGCCTACCCCTCCTCCCCCAGGAGTGTTTCTGGAGGCCACGTTCTGACCACGTTGCTCTGCGTGTTTGGTCCCTTTGTTCTTGGAGGAGCGACTGGTGTGCTTCGCCGAGAGAGCGAGCGCGCGAGCGTTCCCCGGGCCACGAAGGAGGCCGTTCTCAGCGAGAAAAGCAAAACGGGCTGTTTCGCCTCTCGTCTCCCCCAAAGTGCGGGCCTTTCCTGCAGAAGATGTTAGAACGAGCCATTCGGGGTTCTCCTTGGGAATCAGCCCTGAGGTTCTGGGGGCGTCGTCCTCGGCGGCGGCAGCTGGCAGAAGGGCCGGGTGATGCTGTTGGCAGGAGCCTCTCAGCCTGGGCCTTTCCCGTGTCCCCGGCGGGCGTACAGGGGGCCCTGCCTCGGCCCCACCAGGTGGGCAGGCAGGCAGGCGCCTGGAGATCCCACTGCCCACAGCCCCTTCTGCTGAAGGAACCCTCCCAGCGCCCTCCCCAGCCCCCCTCCTCCCCCTCCCCCTCCCTCCCTCCCCCCCAGATGGTGTTCTGTCCTCCCGGGTTTGGGGTTTGTTCCGGGGGGAGGAGGAAAGGTGGACGCAGTTTTAGTATCAGCGCGCGGCTCCGTCCCTGCGTCCCTGCGAGGCCCCTGCCTGGCCTTTGTTTGGCTTCAGCTCCTCTCTCTCTCTCTCTCTCTCTCTCTCTCTGTCTCTCTCTCTCTCGAGGAACGAGGAGAAGAATGGGGGTTTTGTTGGTGGCAGACGGGAGCCTCCTCCAGCCCCCCCCCTCCTCCTTCTCCTCCTCCTCCTCCTCCTCCTCCTCCTCCTGGGGGTGAGGGCTGCAGGCAGGGCCAGCCGCTGCCCGGCAAACCCTGTCCTTGGGCAGCACAGGGCCGGAGGAGTGTGGGTTTAGGTTCCTCCCCTAATGACCCATCGAGGGCGGCTGCACTTGTCGGGGAGAGCGAGCATCGCGGGCCCCGTTTCCCCAGGAGGAGAAGCACCACTCCAGCGGCTGTCGGGGGGGGGGGGGGGAGAGAGAGAGAGAGAGAGAGAGAGAGAGAGAGAGAGGGGGACCCCCGCCCCCGCCGCTCCCCTATCGCCTCTCATCAGGCCGCCTGCTCTTCAGTATTCCGCTCCTGGCCTCCTCCTCCTCCTCCGCCAGCCGATGAGCCTCGGCTCTGCCCAGACGCGTCTGGCTCAGGGTGAAGGGCCCTCCCCCGAGAGCCCGCCGCCGCAGCCCCAGGTCGCCAGCGCCTCGCATACATTACGCGGGCCCCCTCGCTCCGTCCCGTTGCCAGGGCAGCGCGGGGAGCCGCTGGGTTATTAAGTCGTACATCACTAATACCCTGATATGAGCAGAAGTTGGATTTAATATCGGCCTTTGATCAGATTACCTCCCAACAGTCAGCTGTCATTAGGAAATTCCTTTGCTCATTATGCCCTCCTCCTCCTCCTCCTCCTCCTCCTCCTCGGAGCGCTCCGGCCTGGGCAGCGTGGGGTGGCAGGCCTGATGCATGGAGGCAATTTCCCCGGCCGGCCGGGCGGCCTGCACCGCCGGACACGGCCTGCGTCTCCTGACCTGGGCGGCCGTGTGTGTGTGTGAGCATGAACACACACATGTGAGTGTGTGTGTGTGTGCCTGTGTGAGACGTGCGACTGCAGAGAACCTGCCCGTGGGGGCGGGGAGGGGGGAGAGAGGGCTGCGCCAGGCTGGCGTCTCTCTGCCCAGGGACAGTCCCCGTCGGCGGGAGCCGTCTCCCTGCCCGTGTCCCCCCTCGGGTCATGGATAAAACATGGCGCTTCAGGTGGAGATGAAGGGTAAGCTGATGTCCCCCTCAATGGCCAGCCTGTGCATGCACCTAACACTTCACTGAGCAATCTGTCAGCATGTCAGCAACACATGTTTTATAAAAAGGCTCCGTGGGGGCCTCGGCTCCTGCCAGGGCTTAGGAAATGCTTTGAATTCAGCAGATTTCTATTGCCGGCGTCCCCCGAGGTTCCTTTTACAATGCCTACATTTCAGAAATTTGAACTTGGGGCCCGCCGGGGGTTCTCGCCGAATGCCTGAAAATGTAGAGTTATATTGTTGCGTGTCCCCGAGCGGTCTTTACTAATACCTGAATTCGGAGAAGCTGGAAATTACAGCGCTCCCCAGGGGGACCTTTATCCACACCAGGAAGAAGAGAATAACTCTGCGGGGAGATGGCTTAATGCATTGCTGAAATAAAAGAATTTGAGAGAGACGGGTTGAAGGGTGTGTGCGTGTGTGTGAGTGTGTGTGTGTGTGTGTGTGTTTTCCCTCCCCCCTTTCTGGCCACTCCTCGGCTGAGCTCAGTCCTTAAAGACAAAGTCAGGGCCACGGCGGCCGCAGCTGGGTCCTTTGTGAGGACATTTGAGATGGGGCCTTTGGAACGGTCAGGTGCCTGCGAGAGTGCGTGTGTGCGTGTGTGTGTGAGAGAGTGAGGGTGTGGGTGAGGGTGTGAGTGCGGCTGTGTGGGTGTTTTCAGTGTGTGTGTGTGTGTGTGTGTGGGTGAGTGAGTGTGTGGGTGTGAATGTGTGAGTGCGACTGTGTGGGTGTTTTCAGTGTGAGTGTGAGGTGTGTGTGGATGTGTGGGGATGTGTGCGAGTGAGTGTCTGGGTGTGAGTGTGTGTGAATTTGAGTGTATATGAGTGTATGTATGTGAGTATGCACACGTGTGTGTGAATGTATATGTGTGTGTGTATGAGTGTGGGTATGAGTATGAGCATGTGTGAGTGTAAGAGTGAGTGTGAGTTTGTGAGTGTATGAATGTGTGAGTATGGGTGTATGAGAGTGTGTGTGTATGTGTGAGTGTATGAGTGTGTGTGTTTGTGAGTGTGTGAGTGTGTGTCAGTTCAAGTGTGAGTTTGCAAGTCTGTGAGTGTGTGTTTGTGTGTCTGAATGTGAGTGTGTGTGTGTGTATGAGTGTGTGTGTGTGTTAGTGTGTGTGTGTTTGTGTGAGTGTGTGTAGGTGAGTGTATGAGTGTGTGTGTGTGTGAGTGTGTGTGTGACAGTGTCAGTGCGAGTGTGAGTTTGCAAGTCTGTGAGTGTGTGTGTTTGTGACTGTGAATGTGTGTGTGTGAGCCTGTGAGTGTGTGTGTTTGTGTGTGTGTATGTGTGTACGAGTGTGTTTGTGACTGTGTGTGTGAGTGTGTGTATGAGTGTATGTGTGGGTGTGAGTGTGTGTAGTAGTGTGTATGAGTGTGTGGGTGAGTGAGTGTGTGTGTGTGTGTGTGTGTGAGTGTGTGTAGGTGAGTGTGTGAGTGTGTATGTGTGTAGGTGAGTGTGTGTGTGGGTGTGTGAGTGTGTGTGAGTGTGTGTATGTGTGTGTGTGTGAGTGTGTAGGTGAGTGTATGACTCTGTGTGAGTGTGTGTGTGAGTGTGTGTGTGTGTGAGTGTGTGAGTGTGTGTAGGTGAGTGTGTGAGTGTGCCCCCAGCGATGCCCCAGCCCATGGCGTGGCCGGTCCCGGGGGCGGCTCAGCTTTCAGTGGTCAGAGTGGGACCCGGTGAGGGGTCCTGGGTGAGGCTGCCTGGATGGAGGCCTTTCTGAGGGCTGGTTGGTGGGGGAAGGGGGAGCCCTTTCTGAGCGCTGAGCATCGGGTTCCACTGGGACACGGGGATCCGCACCGAAGTGCCAAAGCCCCTCCTTCATGGTGCCCGGGCCCGGCCCTGGGAGTCTGGCCTCGGGGGGTGCCTCACACTCACACACTCACACTCACACTCACACACACTCACACACATACACTCACATACACTCATTCACACACACACACACTCACACTCACCTACACACACACTCACACACATACACTCACACTCATTCACACACACACTCACACTCACACTCACCTACACACACACTCACACACTCACACTCACCTACACACACACTCACACTCACACACACTCACACACTCACACAGGTTCGCAGGCTCCCGGGAAAGCCCTCCGGGAAGCAGGAGGGTTTCTGACGCGGACACGCTCCCGGGTCGGTGTGGCCATTTGTACATGATTTAATCTTTAAGGCCTCTGACTGGCCCTTCAAAGAGATTAAACCAATAGCGTGTCACTGGTGAGGGGAGAGTGTTTCTGGCGCCTTCAGTAACCTTTCCTTCCCTTCCCCTGCACACGTGCACACACACACACTCACACTCACACACACACACACACTCAGAAAAGCATGCACACACACATATACACTAACATGCTTACACACTAACACACGTATACATGCATGCACATTCACAGTCACATTCAGATACTCACACTAACATACATAGTCTCATAGTCACACACACAGTCCCATATACACTCACACACATGCACCCTCACACTCACACATACATGCACACATACATGCACGCACATACCCACACACATATGCACTCACATGCGTGCACACACATTAACACGCAAAACACACATGCACATGTATATGCTAACATACTCACATGCATACTCACACTAACGTATACTAACACACTTATACATGCATGCATACTCACAGTCACACTCAGATGCACACACTAACATACATACTCTCATAGTCACACACACAGTCACATACACACTCACACACTCACATGCAAGCACAAGCACTCACACGCCCACTCTATCCCTGTACTTGGCCAGTCGGATGGCCAGTGGAATGGCTGCCTTCCCTTCCAGACCCAGGCCGGGTCTTGCTCCCCAGCCCCGCCCCTCGCCCCCTCCTCATGTTCTCCTGGCCCAGCGGCGGCGGCGGCCTCACGTGCTGCCCGGGCCTCTGTGTTTCTGACACGCGTGCTTCTCGCACTGCTGGCCTCGCGCCCGTCCTCCCGCCTCTCCTCGCTGTGGGAACAGGCGTGGGGGGTGGCTCGCCTCTGAGCACCGTCTCCTTCCTGTCTCCCGTCCGTGTGAGAAACGAGAGCCCCCCCCCGCCCCCCGTCCAGAGGCAGTCGGTGGCACCACGCGTGTGTTTGGCGTGTGGGTGGGGAGGGATGTTAGCCAGGTATCGGAGGGGCCCGTGTTCCTGAGCCCCCTCACGTGTGGGGAGGGTGTCCTGCATGCTCTCGTCCTCCCCTGGGGGAGGGCAGGCAGGCGGGCGGCTGCAGGAGCCACCACCTGGCTCCGTCCCGCACAGGGGCCGCCCGCACCCAGGGGGTGGGGGAGGGTACGGCTGCTGACCAGCCCTGCGATGTCTTTTTATTTATTTTATTTATTTTATTTTATTGATTTCTTACAGAGAAGAAGGGAGAGGGATAGAGAGTTAGAAACATCGACGAGAGAGAGACATCCATCAGCCGCCTCCTGCACGCCCCCCACTAGGGATGTGCCCGCCACCAGGATACATGCCCCCGACCGGAATCGAACCTGGGACCTTTCAGTCCGCAGGCCGACGCTCTATCCACTGAGCCACACCGGTTTGGGCCCCTGCTATGTCTTGACCACAGCTGCAGCCTCATGCGGTTTGCCTCTCGCCGGCGGCTGGGGCACGTGGAGGTGCCATGTGCCATGTTGGTGAGACTGGATCCGTGGCGGCCTCGCAGGACCGTCGGATGGCTGAGTGCCGCTCTAACTCCGCCTCTTTACGGGAATACGTGTTCACTGACGTCAGGGAGGGAGGGGAGAGCGAGAGAGAGAGAGGAACATCGATGATGAGAGCGCCCCACACTGGGGATGGGGCCCGCCAACCCGGCCTGTGCCCTGACCGGCAGTCCCCCTGCGACCGAACCCGTGACCTCTGCTGTGACCTCCTGGTTCAGGGACAGGGGCTCCACCACGGGGTGTGTGTATGAATGTGTGTGTGAGTGGAGTGTGTGTGAGTGCGTGTGAGTGTGAGTGTGAGAGTATGTATGTTTGTGTATCTGAGTGCGAGTGTGTGAGTATGCATGCAGGTAAGCGTGAGTGTGTGTGAGTATGCATATACGTGCGTGTGAGTTAGTGTTGTATCTATGTGAGTGTGTGCATGTTTTTGAGTGTGGGTGAGAGAGTGTGTGAGTGTGAGATTGTGTGTGTGTATTGTGCACACCGCTACCACGTGGACGGCTAGCTTTCTGCTTGTCCCTTCCGAGGTGAGTCCTCAGCACATGCCTGTGCTCAGGTGTGTCTGACCCTCCCTGCGGTTTCCCGGGGTGGGGCAGGGGGCGGGCGTCTCACAGGCTGCGAGGCGAGGCAGGGCGGGTGGGTGGGTGTACAGGGGCCCGTGGTGGGCACGCAGCCTGCCGCCCTCCCCGGTCCTCCAGCGCCGAGCACGCGACGCCGTGCGCGGAGTCCCAGGACTCCGGTGGGGTGGGGGGGTGCCCGGGCCGGGTCTCTGACCCCTGACGTGATCGCCTCTCCTTCCCCCATCGGTCCTGTCCCTGCCGCGGGTGACATTCTGCTGCGAAAGGCGAGGCCGTAAAAGCCGGTAATTTATAAGGCTATCTCAGGCACTTACCGTGCCTAGGACAGCCTGATGGCCGCGTAACTCAGCGCCGCCGACCATTTATTCCACACGTAATTCCGCGGGGGCTGCCGCTGGCATTATAAACCGCCGAGGCTGGGCGCCAGCGGCCGGCCGTCAGAACCCCCAGGCGGAAATGCCCCCCCCGCCCCCCGCGTTACGTGACTCGGTATTTATTATTTTCCGGGAGGCGGAGCCGGGCCGCGTGGGCCTGGAACAGCGCCTTTCGGCCTTCCCTCTCTCGGCGCCCACGGGCCCGTCGTCCGTGACCTTGTCTTCGCCGTCCTCTGCCCCTGGTGTTCCCCTGGCCTCCGCTCAGAGAGCAAGTTCTGCCGCCCGCCCGTCTGTCTGTCCGCCGGGAGGTCTTTGTGTCCGGTTGACGCCAGGGGCGGCCGCAGACGCTGTCTCTGCGGGGACTCTCGCTCGTTCGCGTGGCGCCCGCTCAGGAACACATATTCTCCGGGCTCGCTTACACGGACGGCACCGAGCATGGGTCCCAGGCCAGCGCCGCAGTCACATGAGCACACGTGGACACGCACGCACGGGCTCCCGGGTGTGGGGGCCGTGGCATGTCCGGGGGGGGTGTCTGTGGGTCCAGAGCAGGCGCACACGGGCGTGGATGGACGGGACCCTCTCCCAGGAAGTTGGTTCTTGTTTGGGGAAGCGAGGTGGCTCACCCTCCGCCTTCGCGGGGAGACTTGGGGGAAGGGGCGGAAGCCTTGGGTGCTGTGGCTGATGGCGGTCACAGCCGCAGCCGGGGTGTGGGACTGGGGGTCCAGGAGCAAAATGAGGTCGCACGCCTCCACCCGTTCCCCTCCGTTGGGGTGGCTTCTCCTCGAGGTGCGCAGAGGCGGGCAGGGTGGGGAAGGAGGCAGGAGGCAGGTAGCCGCGAAAAGTTAATAAAACACCTGAGTTATAAAGCGGCCGCCGGAGCCAACCTCCCGTAAAAGATGACCCGTTTTACGGCGCGGCATTATCCTAACGACGCACGGCGACCAGACGTCCGCGCGGGCCCGCGGGAGAGCCGTTTATGCCTGGTTAAGAGTGCAGGAAGGGCGAGAGATTTAGACGGAAGAGGGGGGCGGGGACGGATGAGGAGCCGTCAGCCCGCGGGGTGTGCACGGTAAACCACGGCGGCCTCTCCAGCGGTCAGGGACTGGGAGGCACGGAACGATAAACCGCCTGTGGGAGCCAGAGGGGGTGGCCTTGGACCCGGGCCCGGCGCCAGGGTCTCTGAGAGGGATGAGGTGGCCGGACTCTGTCCGTGGGACCCGGGGGGCTGGCTCCGAGGCTTGGGGGACAGGGCGGTGCCCCAATACCAGCGGTCGCCTCGAGGGAACGGGGGGGTTGGGGGCGTTCCTCTTCGGGGTCCTGGTGGAGGATGCCGGCTGGTCGCTCAGGGTGGTGGAGGCTGAGCCCCGTGTCTATTGGTGCGTTTTTCACCCCTGAAAACATACCCTGTTTCCCCGAGAATCAGACGGCCTCTTCTATTCATGTTTGCTCCCAAAGAGGCGCTGGGTCTGATGTTCAGGGGACGTCTGATTTCTCCACGAAGAAGAAGACGGTGCACATTTATTGTTGGACAAAAAAGAAAAAAAAGGGGAAATGGACGACCTGTCGACGGGACGGTAGTCGTTGTCATCACCAACCAGCTCACGGACGGGCCGGGCGAGGTCTCTTTACATCGGGAGTCAGACGCCTGACGGTCGCTTCGGGGGCCTTCTGTTCCGGGGAGGCCTGATGTTTGTGGGGGGAGGCCTGATGATCGGGGGAGGTCTTATTTTCGGGGTGGGGTGCCTGATAGGACAGCGAGAGGCAACACGGGGAGGAGGTCTTATTTTCGGGGGAGGTCTGACTTTCGGGGAGACAGGGCAATGCAGGCAGGAACGCGGTTATGCTGATGGTGAGCAGGACCAGATCACAGTGTGGAGGACGCCCCGACTGGCTTTTACCATTTTCTGCACTGAAAGGGAGGGAACCGACTTGGGGTGCGTATTTCTGCTCGACCTCTAAGCCGTGGGCGCACAGGTGCCCGGGCTGCAGACGCTCGCTCCGCCCGACCGTGGAGACCCCGTTCCGCGCTCGGGTCACCCACCGGGGATGGTGACGGCTAATTTGGGGAACCCCCCACCCTTCCTGGCAGGGCTGGGTTTGTCTTCTCGTTTTGCCCGAAGCTGGCCGCTCTCTCGCTTCCTGCGATGGACGTGCCCGCCGGCCGGTGCCTCCCGTGAGGAAGGAGACAACAGAGGCGGCGGCGGCCGCGGTGGTGGCGGTGGACGGGCGTCTGCTCAGCACCGAGACCCTCTCCGGTCGGCGTTCCCTCCTCCAGGCGCTTCGAGGCCATGGATCCGTCGTATCCGTGATCGTCCCCAGGTCCGTCCGGCTCCCCGTTGGGGATTCATGATCACTAACGGGGCGTCCCTCTGGATGCCGGGTTAGCGTGAACTGAACGTGCCTGAGTCGATGGGACATCGCTAACTTTTCTGCACACGTGTGTAAAAGGGAGGGGAACCCCCGGCCCCCGACCCCGACCGCCGCACACACCCGTGTTCACGCGGCTCAGGAGAGGCAGCGGGAAAGCAGGGCACGCCGTGTTCCTTGGATGCGGGCGGTTTTGTGGGCCCCTTCCCCCCACAGGTGAGAGCGTGAATGCACCCCATTCCTCCTCGCGGGGAGAGGAGGCCCCTGAGGTCACCTCCCTTCGCTGCCCGGCACCCACCCTAAGTCTCCCTCCCCGCCCGGCCCATCTCCCTGCACCCAGCTTCCCGGGGATAAGAGGTGGGCGAGCATTTGTTGCCGGTGCAGGAAGGAAACAAATCAAGGGCTTTTGTGGGATTGTAAACTCTTCTCCCGGGGGAAGGAGCTGAGAGGAAGGCCTCCACAAGTGGGATTAATTTCGTATTTCCCTCCGGAGCCCGTCGGGCACCGTGTTTATGCATCCCGGAGTGAGTGGTGGCCGGACGCCGTAGATGAAGCCTCGCCTATCTGCGGGGCGAGCCGGGGGAGCGGGCCACGTCGTCGGACGGGAGGAGGATGCGGAGACGGGCGGACGTCGGAAGGGCCCCACCCTGCCCCGTCGTGCCAGGAAGGGGGTGCCCGCGTCCTTCGGACGCTCCCGGCGTGTCCCGCGGGCCTGGCGTCGGCCTCAGGAGCCGCGGTCACCGGGATGGGGGGCGGGGGGGACTGAGAGGAGAGGGGCCCTCCACGTTGTCCTCCCACGTTCACGGGTCGCTGGTGAAATGCGTGCTATCCTCCCCTCCATCACAGCCGCTCCCTGGATGCCTCTCAGCAGACGCTGCCCGCCCTGCCCTGCCTCCGCTCGGCTCCCCACGGGCCTGCGTGCCTCTCTGCCCACGCTGGGCCCGTGGCGGGGGGATGTGGGGGCGGAGGGAGGGCCCAGCTGCACCCGGTGACCCCGAGGCCCGGCTTCCTGGCTTCCTGCCTCCCCGGCCGGGCAGTCCCGACGGGTCTGGCCTGTGACCCGCTTCCCCTGCCTTTCCTCGCGCTTGCCCAGCAGGAAAGCCCGCTGGCCCCGAGCGAGCAGCACACTGACCCGGGGCAGGGGGAGGATGGGGCAGCGGGGGAGGGGAGGGGAGGGGAGAGGAGTTGAGGGAGGGGAGGGCAGCGGGTAGGGGGGGGGCTCTAAGAAGGTGCCACTCGTCCTCGCGTGTGTGGATGGCGCTGGGGACCAGAACGCTCTGGGAGGGAGAGGAGTTGCTTCCTGTTGTCGGGTCTCAGCCTGCGCTGGCGGAGGAGGAGGACGACGTGGACGTGGGCAGGGGCCTGGACCTCCGGGGGCTCCCACGAGTGGCCGCCTGGGTGTCCCCCACCAGCGGAGGGGCGGTTCTGAGCATGTGCTTCCCTCGGTCACAGGCTGAGCTTTCACCCACGGACGGCTCGGGGTCGTCTCCCTGTTCCCGCACCCGGCGGCGCCCCTCTGCCTTTTGCCGCTTTGCTCTGTGCCCCGCACGCGGCCGCGAGAGGGACGGTGACGCTCGCCTTTGGCGAAACCTCAGCATCGTGATGGGAGGCACCCGCACAGGCTGGTCCGCCCGCCGCCTGCGCTCGAAGCCCCTGGGCCGGGCGTCAGCTCCCGGTGATGGAGTGTCCGCGCCGTCCGACCGTCGTGCGTTTGCTCGGCGATATTTTACGGCCGCAGCGGCAGGGACGTGTTTGAGTGAGAGCGCAGACGGGGTCGGTGAGTTTTTCCTCTTTTCCTCCCGTTCCCTCCCCCTCGGCGGCGGCGGCGGGGACGGTGCTCCGTGCTCCGTGCCGGTGGCGCTGGAGATGGCCAGGTGCTGGCTGTGCCGGCAGGCGTGACGGTAGATCTACAGCCGCCGGGAGGCAGCCGAGGGATCACGCCCCGAGATGCCGTAAATATATCCCAGTGACAGCTCTCCCCCCCCCACCCGCCCCCGGCCCCAGACACCCCGTCTTATTTCATCTGGAAATCAGGGCCGGGGCGCGCCGCGAGATCTCCGCGCGGGCGTCGGGCCTGAGCACGTATTTCTTCCTGATTCCGGCGGGGTGGCCTGCCCGCGGCCGCGTCATAAATATGAGAGGATGGGGTGGCCCTGGACTGGGCTCTCGGGGTCCCTCGCGTGGAGACCGGCCCGCCTCTCGCTGTGTGTGTGTGTGGGGGGGACCCTCCGTTTTCCAGGACGAGGCAGCCTCTGGCAGGGATTGGCCGGGGAACGTGGGCAGTGGGCCCCTGACCGTGAGTGGGTGCCGGGCGCGTCATTGCCTGCGGCCCCATGGTCTGGCCTCCCCTCCGGGAAGTTGGGGGTCAGCTCGGTAGAATCGGCCGGACTCGGGGGGCTGAAGGGGTGCAGACTTCAGCAGTCAAGAGAGACGCTGTCTTGACTGTTGAAGTGATGGTCTGTCCGCGACCCGGGGACAGCAGGTGCCAGTCCCATAGCCAGAGGCCCCCCTGACGGCACGATGACAGGTTGGGCAAACGGTGAACGACACGCCGGGCTGGGAATGGAGGCGCCTGCTGCCGACGGGGGTCTCAGCCTAAGACCATCAGAAAACAGGTCACGACCCACAGGTTGAGAACCGCTGATCTAGAGCCAGCTCGGAGACCAGAACCGGCAGAGGGAGATGTCGGACCTTCCTCTTCCTCCTCCTCGTGCTTTGGCCTTGCTTCTCTCCCCACACGCCTGGGCCCAGAGTCAGCACCTCAGCCAGTGTTTGGACACGAGAGTAAAGCACACCGGGAGGGAAGCAGTCGCTTCTGCATGCCTGCCTGTGTGCCTGTGCGTGTGCGTGCGTGTGTGTGTGTGTGTGTGTGCATGTATGCGTGTGTATGCACGTGCGTGCATGAGATGAGGAATGGAGATGGTGTTGGAAAAAGCTAACCGAAATTTAGATTTCTGTTGTATAATTTAAAAAAGTGTATAATAGCTGGGCTTTTCTGACCAGTAAATTAATTGTTCGAAGTGTGCATTATGAGTAATGGGCGGCTTTATAACCCAGTTTTGGAAAACAACCCATTAAAATGTCATCATCATCATCATTATCATCATGAAAAAACAAAACAAAAATACAAACCGGCTCTTACCCTCTCACGTCTGAAGCTGTTTATTGTGACCCCAGGTGACCCTTGACCTCCGTTACGTCATCCCCCAGGAATATGCTGGGACTCTCTGTGCAGACTCTGTTTTTTTGTTTCTCTCCCTGTCTGTCTGTCTGTCTGTTCATTTTAGAGCAGGTTGAGATTCACAGCAGAACGGAGAAGAAAGTGCCTCTTTTTCCTCCCTTCCTTACTCTGCTCTCCTCCGTTTTCCTCCTCCTGCATTTTCTTCTTTTAAATTGTGTCCATGTTTCTCTCTTCTCCTTCACTCGTTCCTTCCCTCACCTTCTTGCCGCTGGCTTCTCTCCACTTTCCTCTCTCTCTCTCTCTGTCTCACAAAAAGTCTAACCAGAGTCTCTAAAAAATAAGTAGAACTCCCATGACTTTGCCGAATGACTTATGAAAATTTAATGGAAGAAATAGCCAGCATAAGAATAACCTTGATGAGGGTGTAATGGCCTCCCATAAAATTTGGTTTTGAATTAAATTGAAAGGAGAATGGGATCTTGACCAAATATCAGACACATTTTAAATCGGGAACATTGAACTTGGCAGAAATAGTGATCTTTTCAATTTTTTTTTTAAATAAAAAATGTATTTATTGACTTCAGAGCAGAAGGGGGAAGGAGAGAGAGGGGGAAACATCCATGATGAGAGAGAATCGTTGGCTGCCTCCTGCACGCCCCTGACTGGGGATTGAGCCTGCCACCCCGGCAGGTGCCCTGACTGGGAACTGAAACCGTGTTCATAGGTCCACCCTCCACCACTGAGGCGTGCCTGCCGGGTGGAATATTGATCTTAAAAGAAAACTCACAATAAGTTGGATACGAACAAAGATGATAAATAAACCGATTACCATGGCATAATCTTAATAAAACATGAGTTGATCCTAGTGAAAATAACTACAGTAAAGAAAGAATGAAAATCAGCAACGTAGAGGACTTGGTGTGGCATACGAAATTTATGAAGGAATCTATTAACTCGTTTGAGTTCATTTCTCAAAAAAAATTAATGGTAAAAACTCATCCTTATTACAAAAATTAAAAAAAAAGTGTTCCTTCTCAATATTCTCAGATTCAAAACGTTGGGACAAATGGTAGCGTGAAAACAGCAGTGGACACACCCTAGCCCCTGATTGAGTCCTCGAAGCTTTACAATTCGGTCGTTTCCGCTTCATTTTACAGAGTAGCTGAGGCCCACAGAGTGAAAAAAGGCGGGGAATTGCTTGAACCCGGTGTCTGATTTTAAAGCATCATAACAATAGGGCACCAGGACTACTCTGTTATATACTTCTCTGGAAGGAGTAAAAACACTCTGGCTATAAAACATCTTACTACGTAGAAATGGTTTTAGTTCTACTTAAATACGGTGTCACAGCCAGTCGTGGGATGTTCTGACGGAAACTCTGACAGCCTCCTCCGTCAGGTCTGCAGCGAGGCTAAGGCACGTGGTGACGTCATTCTCATCGTGGGTCAGGTAATTATTGTGAGGGAAGCACTCCGGATGGAGGTCAGCAGGTGGCAGGGTGGACAGAGTCAGTGTCCGCCCCGTGGTAGGCACTGGGCGCGGAGCAGAAATAGCGGAGTTACGTCCGTTCCGGATGCGGGGTACACATCGGGCCTGGGGTGTGTGAGCCTCATTCTTACCTTGTGTGTAAGAGATCTGAGCTTTGCGGTGCGACATCTTTGTCATCTAAAATAGCGCCTACCGCCGAAACCCGAGTGGCTCAGTGGATAGAGCGTCGGCCTGAGGACTGAAAGGTCCCGGGTTCGATTCCGGTCAAAGGCATGTATGTACCTTGGTTACGGGGTGTGCAGAAGGCAGTTGATCGATGTCTCTCTCTCATGGATGTTTGTAACTCTCTATCCCTCTTCCTTCCTCTCTATAAAAAAAATCAATAAAATATATTTAAAAAATATATAAAATAAATAAAATAGCGCCTACCTCGTGGTTTATGGAGAATCGCCCAGGCCAGTAATGACAGCACAGAGGAGATGGTTCATGGCTGCTTTCTTCTGACTGCCCGCCCTCCCACTCCCCTCCGCCTCCCCATTCTGAACTCTCTGGCTTCAGAGTGAGAGTCCACGTCTGGCCCTTTAAGAATGCCCGGGACTCCAGAAACCCCCTCTCTCTCAGCCACCGTCCCCACGGGTTTCGGAGCCAGAAGTGATGGCTGTCTCTTCCCAGCACTGGGACCCTGAGCTGGGGGTACCCGGGGGGCCGGGAGTCCCTCGCTCCTCCGGGGAAGCCCACACCAGGGTACCACTGAGCACCTCCATGAGCAACACACTCAGCCCGGAACTCCGTGGGCCCCGGAGCCCCTCGGGAGCAAGTCCGGCGCCGTAGGGAAGGCTCAGCGACCACAAGGGGTGCACACCGCCCCCAGGGGATGCACCCCGAGCATCCAGCTCAGGTGACTTGGGAAGAAGCCCCAGGGGCCCTATAGGATACCTGCTGCACAAGGACACTCCACCAAGGCCAGGGGACACGGCACCTCTACCTCACAGAGTGTCAAACCAGGGAGGCAGCCAAAATGAGGAGACACAGAAACGTCATAAACGAAAGAACAGGACAAAACTCTAGAAAAAGAACTAAAGGAGGTGGAGACCAGCCATCTACCAGATGCAGAGTTGAAAACACGGGCTATAGGGATGCTCTCTGAACGTAGGGGGAGAGTAGAGGAACTTAGTGACAATGTCAACAGAGAGGCAGGAAACATGAACACGGAGATAGAGCACATACACAAGAACCAGTCAGGGATGAAGAATACATCAAAGCAAGTCAAGAGGAGATGATGCAGAGCATCAAATCCGTTATTTGGAAGATAAGGAAGCCAGAAACACCCAGTCCGAATAGCAAAAAAAAAAGGGAGAATTAAAAAACATGAGGAGCCGAAACCGGTTTGGCTCAGTGGATGGAGCGTCAGCCTGTGGACTAAAAGGTCCCAGGTTCCATTCCGGTCAAGGGCATGGACATTGGTTGTGGGCACATCCCCAGTGGGGGGCGTGCAGGAAGCAGCTGATTGATGTTTCTCTCTCATCGATGTTTCTGACTTTCTATCCCTCTCCCTTCCTCTCTGTGAAAAATCAATAAAATATATTTAAAAAACAAAACAAAACAAACAAACTAACAAAAAAACATAAGGATATTGTAAGGAGCCTCTGGGATAGCTACCAGTGTACCAACATTCACATCAAGACAGAGAACAAGGAGCCGAAAACCCGTCTGAAGAAATAATGGTGAGAAACTTCCTTCAGCTGATGAAAGACATAGACATACAAGTCCAGGAAGCACAGAGAGTCCCAAACAAGAGGAACCCAGAGAGGCCCACGCCAAGACACATCATCATTAAAATTCCAAGAGTCAGAAACACAGAGAGAATCTTAAAAGCAGCGAGAGAAAACAGGGACTTGTCACAACATACAGTGGCACCTCGAGATACGAGTTTAATTCCTTCCGTAGCCTTGAGGCGTGGGAAACGATGAGACACTCTCCTCGCGGTAAACAGGTGGGTCGTGTGCAGCTGGCCGATCCCTGTGATGACTCCTATCTCAACGGTTGCTCGTATTTCAAAGCAAAAATCGCTCGCTCGCTCGACGGCTCGTATCTCAAAGATCTCGTATCTTAGGCCACTCGTATCTCGAGGCACCACTGTATTCAGAGCGATGGGTAGCACGAGCCTGCAACCAAGATTACTCTACCCAGCAAAATTATCATTTAGCTTTGAGGGACAGACCAAGAGCTTCACAGACAACAAAAAATCTAGAGGAGTTGTCACTACCAAACCCAACATGGTGGCTGGAGAGACGGGGGTGAAGGAGTCCTTAGTGGAGGGCCCCTCCGTGTGCTGAGAATTCCGTGTCCTGAGCATGGCCAGGAGCCCGCGATCTCAGCGTGGAGCAGGGAGCCGGCCTCCTTAACGGCCGAGGGACAGGACGCTGCGAAACGCAGGGAAATGCGGATGAAGACTGGGTGGGAGCGCGAGCGTGGGTTCGTCCTCCAGCTCCTGCAGGGGGGTAGATGGCAAAGCAGTCAGTGAGTTTGGAGAGGGTGCTGACCTCCCTGCCCGGCAGGCTTTCACTGGGAACTGTCTGCCCGCGCGGTTGCTGTGTGCCAGCCTTCGGAGGGCCGGTGCCGCCCTGGCTGTGTTTCACCCTGTGCCGGAGGCGTGGGGTGTCATGGGCCGCATAGTAAGGAGGTGGCAGAGTTGGGATTTTCCCCTGGGATTCGGGTCACACTCAGAAGGACCTGCCATTACCCCCGCGGGTGACTGTCCCTGAACCAAACCAGTTCTCGCGCCGAAATCTCCCAGTCGCGTCCCGCGGTGCGGACAGTGACCACCGGTGTGTCCTGTGCTTCCTCGTGCATGGGATTTGCAGAGTTCTGAGCCCTCGCCATCGCCTTCTCCTGCTCCACGCTGCCAGCCCCTGCTCGCTCCCTGAGGGACCAGACTCTCTCCTCTTAGGCTGCTTCCCACGCTTTCTGTTGGGGGTCACCTCCTCCTTCCCTTTCCCCCTCCAGGTCCCAGGGCTGCCTCTCCAGAGGTGCCCACCTGTGGGGGGGGGTGTCTGCTCTCCCACTCTCCCAGGACGCCCTGAGGCACCGTCTGTCCTCGGGGTCCCTGGGAGC
>JAAGEH010000480.1:64473590-64483778 GCA_011751065.1 Lasiurus cinereus
TCCCTTCCAGGGTGTGCTCTGGCTGCCCATGTGTAGTCTATGATCCTTTCTAAGGGTGTGCTCTGGCTGCCCATGTGTAGTCTATGATCCTTTCTAAGGGTGTGCTCCAGCTGCCCATGTGTATCCATGGTGCCTTCCAGGGTGTGCTCTAGCTGCCCATCGTGTGTCGGTCCCTGGTGCACTCTTGCTGGAATAAAGGCGATTCTCCCCGTGGTATTATCCAAACCATATCGTCAGTCCCAACTACCCAATGCGAAACACAGCCAGTGACTTTTTGAGAAAACAAAGCAAGGAAGCAAGACGATGTATTGACCTTTTCCTACTGTCGTTCTTGCCAACGATTAGCCTTCCTCTTGTTAGAAATCAACGTAAAGTACAGTTGTCTTTGTTGGATCGATAATCTATACCTCTAAAGGGACTTCAGGGCTAGCTCCAAGTGGCAGGTGGACCAAGAGAATTTCTTAGTTTTTAAATGAGGGGTGTGTGTGTGTGTGGGTGTGTGTGTGTGATTTTTTAGCAGCTTTTCTCCAAAATACAGTGGCACCTCGAGATACGAGTGCCCTAACAGACGAGATTTTTGAGATACGAGCCGTCGAGCGAATGATTTTTGCTTTGAAATACGAGCCACAGTTGAGATAGGAGTCATCGCGCGGATCGGCCGGCTGCACACGACCCACCAGTTTACCGCGACTCGAGCGTCTCGTAGTTTCCCACGCCTCAAGGTGACGGAACAAATTAAACTCGTATCTCGAGGGACCACTGTACTGAAAATGGAGAGCACAGAGTTTAAAAGAAGCCGGAAAGTGACGAGCTTCACGCGTCATAAAGGAAGGAACCTCTTTCTGAATCTCTGACGCCCGCCCGCGAGGAGGTGGGCCTGGCCCTCCTGATGAGAAGAGATGAAGGGTTTGAAACCTGCACCGGCCCCTCTGTCTCCGAGCACCTCCCACCCGCTGGAACGTGATTCCCCGGAGGTCCACTGCTGCCGGGTCAGGCCGGAACGCTTTCCCGGGACCCGTCCTGTCGGCCTGGGGGCCCAGAGAGAGCAGAGCCGCCCCGGGGGGGTGGTGTCTGAGCCAGGGGCGAGGCCGCCGCGTGGAGACAGGGCAGCATCGCCGTGCAGCCGGGGCGCAGGGTACAGCTCCGGGCCCTTCTCCCCGCGTCGCCCACGGGAAACGGAGGCGGCGGTCAGCGGTGGAGGAGACCCCGTGGGAGTGGCGGACGGATGTGTCAGTGGAGCCAGGCATCCGTTCTCCCACCTCTCCGGGGTCTCACCGCCTGGACTCCCCGTGGAGGATCGTCACACGCGGTTAAAACCCGTGGTGACGTGTCCGGTGAAGAGTGGGCCGAGATGGGCAGCAGCCACATGCGCTTTTCTGAAGCCCATCTTCTCCATCATTGCCAGACCCGCTAAACCAGCGGTTCTCAACCTGTGGGTCACGACCCCTCTGGGGGTCGAACGACCCTTTCACAGGGGTCGCCTAAGACCAGCGGAAAACACCTATTTCCCATGGTCTTAGGCACCAACACACCGCTCCTCGGTGTCGCAAAGTGTAGCCATGTCGTTTACTGTTATATGAACACCGTTGCCCATGCTGCACCACGATTCAAGACAAAATTTCATTTATTTGTCATTAGAAATAAATATTTCACAATATATAATTATACATTGTTTTTGTGATTAATCCCTATGCTTTAATGATGCTCCATTTGTAACAACGAAAACACATCCTGCCTATCAGATATTTACATGACAGTTCATCACAGTAGCAAAATGACAGCGATGAAGTAGCCACGGAAATCATTTTATGGTTGGGGGTTACCACCCCATGAGGAACTGTATGCAAGGGTCGCGGCCTTAGGAAGGTTGAGAACCGCTGCGCTGAAGGGCAGAGCTTAGATGCGACTGGAATGGATTCCCCAGCCTCGTGTCCTTCAGGAGCCCAAGTTCCTGAACCACGATTTGCAGGCGTCTCCGGCCCCCGGGGTGCTGGGTGAGGGAAGGGGCAGCATCCCATTGGCTTTGCCCTCACGAGGGTGGCCGGTCCGATCAGGCCAGAGAGCAGGTAGGGCAGGGCTGTGGGGGACAGAGCGGGCAGGGCCCGGCTGCAGGGGATGGACATGACCCTTGTACCCACAAGTGGGACCAATGGCCGTGTGACGGGCCGGCCCTGTCAGTCCATTTGTGCTTCTGCCCCATGCATCACGCATTTGCATAACAGCAGCTGCCCTTTCATCGTGCGTGTTCATTCCCCTCCACGCCTTCCTTTCTTCCAGTGACCCCCACTCCGTAGTTCTAAAGCCCGGGGTCCCTACAGGCAGAGAAAGGGGGTGAGGAAGTGACCCAGCGCCCGAGGTCGCCAGTCACACCGCCCCTCACCCCGGCAGGACACAGCGGGCCCCTAAGGGTCCGAAGGGAAGTCCGTTTCTCCCAGGGCTGCCCGGACAGACACACACGCCATGGCCCCGTCCTCGGGTCCGGTTCTGCTTCTCCTTCTCTCTGTGTCCGCGGGGCGGGCGGAGGCGAAGCCGGACCCCAGCCCTGGCCGCTCCCCGTTCACTCCCCGGGGCTCCGGGAAGGCGCCTTGACCCGTCTGTGGGTTTTCAGGGTGAAAACCTGTAAGCCAGCCTCCGCCGCAGCTCCGCCAGCGTCTGCCAGGACGGCCTTTAATGGGTGTTACGAGGTCTCGGGCTGTCGGTGCGTGGGAAGGAGACTCGAGAAATCAAAACAAGGACACGGACCCCGGGCGGTCAGGTGACCGGCGGCCGGGTGATGATGACCGGGGAACGGTTTTCAGCCTGGTCACCTCCGTGCCGCCCCCTCCGCGCGGGCTGGCGTGTGTTTACTCAGCTGGTGTCCGTGTTCCTGTGCGCCTGTCCTCCGGCCGATAAGCACGGTCCAGGAGGCGCGCTGTTTTTGCTCCGTTTCCTCTGCTTCCTCGCCGTGGCCGCGGGCGCGGTTCTCCGGTGCCGTATCCGTGTCTGCGGGGGGAGGGGATGGAGAGGCCCGGGTCCGGGGCGAGACGCGTCCGTGACCAGTAAGGGGCTCCAGTGGAAGGACGTCCTTCCTCTGGTGGACACACGCACGCTGTGTGGGACCAGGTGATGACTCCAGACGTCGTCTTTTGAAGGTGGATTTCGGAGAGAGGAAGGGAGAGGGACGGAGAGGCGGAAACAGCCAGGGGAGGGATGGATGGAGATTGAAGTAGTTATCCGCTCTATAGATTGCTTTATGAAGACAATCATCAATAGGCCGCCCCCTGCACGCCGGGTGCTGGGGATCACGTGTGGAACCCGGGCGTGGGCCCTGACTGGGAATCGAACCCTGACCTCCTGGTTTGCAGGGTCCAGGCTCAACTCCTGAGGCCAGCCGGCCGGCTCAATGAGCGGATTTCTTTCTTACTTTTTTTAAAATATATTTTATTGATTTTTCTAAAATATATTTTATTGATTTTTTTACAGAGAGGAAGGGAGAGGGATAGAGAGTTAGAAACACTGATGAGAGAGAGACATCGATCAGCTGCCTCCTGCACACCCCACACTGGAGATGTGCCCACAAGCAAGGTACCTGCCCCCGACCGGAATCGAACCTGGGACCTTTCAGTCCGCAAGCCGACGCTCTATCCACTGAGCCAAACCGGTCTTGGCTATTTTATTGATTTTTAAAAAAATACATTTTATTGATTTTTTACAGAGAGGAAGGGAGAGGGATAGAGAGTCAGAAACATTGATGAGAAACATCGATCAGCCGCCTCCTGCACGCCCCCCACTGGGGATGTGCCCACCACCACGGTCCGTGCCCCTGACCGGAATCGAACCTGGGACCCTTCCGTCCGCAGGCCGACGCTCTATCCACTGAGCCACACCGGTTTCAGCCGGACGAGCTGATTTCTGAGGCTGCTCCCGGCAGTGAGCGTCTGTGACCACCACCCCATGCGGGGGTCCCTCGGTGGCGCACACTCCGAGGAGTCGGCTCCGCGCCGAGCGTGAAAATCACCCGAGAGAAGCGCGAGGTCCCTGATCACCGTTCCCCCGTGGGCCCTGGAGCCCGCTGGAGCGTAGTCCGAGCCGGTTCCGTGCGGTTCCGAGCCCTAGCCCTGACTTCCTGCTCGTCTCTCTCCGGGTGGGGGGTCTGAGCAGTGACCTGCCGACCGCTCGCGCCTCACTAACCATGGTTCTCGTTATCCGCCACGCTAGGCTTACTTCCCGGTGGCCTGCGGCAGCTCTGCTCTGCGTTGTGCTGTACACAGAGATCCAAACAGAATCACTTCCTTTCCCCTCCATATGTGGTACCTCTTCACCCCGAAAATCATAAACTCCGACCTCTGCGCCGTGCCGAGCATGTGCCGTGGCGCCGTCAGAGACGTGGCGCGGGGTTTGTAGGCGGACGACGGAGTGAGCGTCGGTTACGACTGTGGCCAACGTCTGGCTTCGAACCCCAGCGGGTTCCCCGCGCTCCCCTGCCTCCGACCGGCTGCCTTCGCCACCAGTCCCTCTGAAAAGTGTGCAGAGCCAAAACCGGTGTGGCTCAGTGGATAGAGCGTCGGCCTGCGGACTGAAAGGTCCCGGGTTCGATTCCGGTCAAGGCAGTGGTTCTCAACCTTCCTAAGGCCGCGACCCTTGCCTACAGCTCCTCATGGGGTGGTGACCCCCAACCATGAAATGTTGCTCCTGTGATGCATCGTGATGTCAATATCTGCATTTTCCGAGGGTCTTCGGCGACCCCTGTGAAAGGGTCGTTCGACCCCCAAAGGGGTCGCGACCCACAGGTTGAGAACCGCTGGGTCAAGGGCATGTATCCTGGTGGCGGGCACATCCCCAGTGGGGGGTGTGCAGGAGGCGGCTGATGGATGTCTCTCTCTCATGGATGTTTCTGACTCTCTATCTCTCTCCCTTCCTCTCTGTACAAAATCAATAAAATATATTTTTAAAAATAGAAGTGTGCAGAGCGCTCAGACGGGAGCTGCGGGCCCGGGCGCCCCGTCGGCTCGGGCCATGCCGGGAACCCGCATGGGAACCTGCAGACGACACGCGGCTTCTGGGCGGGACTGGGTCCCGGAGGAGAACCTTCTCTGGCTTTCCCTGCGTCTTTCCTGTGACCACGAGAGGGGATGGGTTCGATGGAGGGACACGCGCACGGCCACGAATCACCGAGGTACCGAACGGCGAGTCAGCCAGGGACGGGGGGAGTGTGCACAGAAGTTACCGTGGATTCCGGTCACCCCCGCGCCCACCGACGAAAGTGCCTGTCGTTCCACCGGAGAACGGCGAGCGGCGAAGAGCTCGCGGTGCAGGGGGTGGCCTTGCGGGCAGGTGACCTGGCTGCTGAGCCTGGATGCAGCCGCTTTCGCTCTGTTTCCCCGCGGAGTTTGCAGCCTCTGCTCCTCCTGGGGAGCCCGCCGGCCAGGCAGCACGCGCTGGCACAGCCCGCCGGCCGCCCTGCCTTGTGGCAGCCCCACGGGGCGGGAGGGAGTGGGAGTGCCGGGCCGCGGTGGAGAGAACCTTCTAGAACACTGAGGCAGAGAGGCCCGTGCCCTTTGCTCTGGGGCAGCGGTTCTCCACCTTCCTAAGGCCGCGACCCTTTAAGACAGCTCCTCGTGGGGTGGTGACCCCCAACCATAACATGATTTCCGTGGCTACTTCATCACTGTCATTTTGCTGCTGTTAATGAGTCGTCATGTAAATATCTGATAGGCGGGATGTATTTTCATTGTTACACATGGAACATCATTAAAGCGTAGGGATTAATCACTATGCTTTAGATTTTTGTGAAATATTTTAGATATTGTGAGATATTTATTTCTAATGACAAATAAATGACATGTTGTCTCGAAGCATGGTGTAGCATGGGTAAACGGTCTTCATATAACAACAGTAAAACTACATGGCTACATTTTCTGATGGTCTTAGGCGACCCCTGTGAAAGGCTCGTTTGACCCCCAAAGGGGTCGAGACCCACAGGTTGAGAACCGCTGTCCGATGCACCCCGGAAAAGTGCCTCGTCTCTGACCGGGAACGCCCGGGAGGAAGGCGGGTCGGGAATCCTCCAGCGCACGGTATTGTTTTACGACCCAGATCGCCGGATGAAGAAAATACACAAATACCGGGCAAACAAGGTGCAGGGCAGCCCCTGCCTCTTTTCCATGAAGGATGGGGCCTGTGCGTAGAAGAATATGGGCCTGGATTTTTTTATGAATCAAAACCCGAGTCATAAATAACATGTTAATTTGTAGGCGCATTTCACCGCGGAGCAGATGGAAAAAAAAACAGGAATGTGTGAGAAAGCTAGGTATTTGCAGAAGCTAATGAAGTTAATTGGTCTCATTTGACTACCTTATTTTCCCCAAACCCCTAAAGACTGGGCTTTTTTTATTTCTTTAATTAAAAAATGAGTTTGGTATGTTAATATTATAACCTTTCATTTTTTTTTCCTTCCTCCTTCCTCGTTTTCTATATAAATGTCTTATTTATAGAACTACCCCCGAGGAGTCCGGTCTTAGGCAGAACATGAGTAAACGGGGAGCCGTGAGACGGGGGCTCACGCCACCCAGAAGCCATCCGCCACCGGCGTCCGGGTCGTATTTTGTGCAGCTTCTGCACCTTATTATTATTAGCTCCTCTGCCCCGCTTTCTCTCGGTGGCACCGAGAAAGACCTACTACCTCCCTCGCGCCCCCGAAAACAGCGCAGATAAAAACTGCAAAAGATAGTGATGGTGGAGCAGGATTTAATTTTGAAAGGCCAGTGCTGGAGCCTATTTTGGTTGGTTGCATGACAGGGCCCACGCCCGTGGAAATACCAACCGTGCGAAATCAGAGGAATTGCAGCCCCGGGCTAATCCATACCACGTGTGAGGGCAATTTCCCCCTCAGTTACCCCTGGCATCAGGAGAAGTTACAAAGCGGACTAGGGCCGAGACCGGTTTAGCTCAGTGGATAGAGCGTCGGCCTGCGGACTGAAAGGTCCTGGGTTCGATTCCGGTCAGGGGCATGTACCTTGGTTGCGGGCGAATCCCCATTAGGGGGTGTGCAGGAGGCGGCTGATGGATGTCTCTCTCTCATCGATGTTTCTGACTTTCCCTCTCCCTTCCTCTCTGTGAAAAATCAATAAAATATATTTTTGAAAAAAGGCAGACTAAATCGCTATTCACCAATAAGTGCTCTTTATTTTTTTATTTTTTTAAATATATTTTATTGGTTTTCCACAGAGAGGAAGGGAGAGGGATAGAAAGTCAGAAACATCGATGAGAGAGAGACATCGATCAGCCGCCTCCTGCACGCCCCTCTCCCTGGAGATGTGCCCGCAAGCAGAGTACACGCCCCCGACCGGAGTCGAACCCAGGACCTTTCAGTCCGCAGGCCGACGCTCTATCCACTGAGCCACACCGTCTCGGCAACGCGTGCTCTTTAATGGGAGCTTTGTGGTGGGGGCGGCCACGTCGTAGCATAGAGCGATTGTTGAACGTAACCCCTGCACGCGGCTGAGGATGCTGGGACCCGGTTTCCCTAGCGTCGTCCCTCGTGGATCGCCTTTGAGTGGATCGTCTCTGGGTTCTCTCGGGGCGGATGGTTGGGTTTGAGCAAAGGACGCGCGGTTTCTGAGGACTGGGGTCACGTGACAGCCAGGGTAGGGCTGGAAACCCCCGGGCCTGGCGTCTCGCAGAGGGAGTGGGGGGGAACACGAAACCATCTTTTTCTACGTTAAGAGAGCGGGGGACGGCGACTCTCCTGAATCCCCGGTTTCGGAAGAGGGTCCGTGCCTGCAGGGCCGGCTCGTGGGTGCATCTGGAACGCATTAGCGAACTGACGAATGGGAAGACATCTGCGGCTCGACAGACGCGGAGGGCCGAGCGGGCCGTTTGGCACGGAGGAATGGAAAGGCAGGAAGAGGAGCCAACTCCGTCCACGGCGGCTGCTGTTTCCCTGGGACCGAGCGAGCGAGCCTTGTGGTTCCTCAGGGCCCAGCGCGCCGGCCGGCCCTCCCTCCGCTCCGGGATCATCGGCGCAGGACGCGGGGCTGTGTGTCCGCTCCTCCGAGGCCCAGGCAGCGGCAGCCACGCTCCCAACCACGCCGGCGATTTGACCGGTGGACGCGAGAGCAGCGCCCGGATCTTCACGGGCCCGAAACTGGACGTTCCACGGGGTCTGCTTCCACGTGATGTGCGTTTAAGCTCTTCACGGAGGAGCCTTTACCCGCCCCATCGTCGCTAAGCACAGGGAAGCGCCTGGTTTCAGCAGAAGGCACTCAGCGTCAGGATGGCCAGACAGTGGCTGTGGGTGGGAGGAGCAAGCGGTTCTCAACCTGTGGGTCGCGACCCCTTTGGGGGTCGAATGACCCTTTCACAGGGGTCGCCTAAGACCATCGGAAAACACCTATTTCCCATGGTCTGAGGAACCAACACACCGCTCCTCAGTGTCGCAACGTGTAGCCATGTCGTTTACTGTTGTCCTAGGAAGACTGTTACCCATACTACACCACGATTCAAGACAACATTTCATTTATTTGTCATTGGAAATAAATATTTCACACTATATAATGACATATTGTTTTTGTGATGAATCCCGATGCTTTCATGATGTTCCATTTGTAACAACGAAAATACATCCTGCCTATCAGATATTGACATGACAGTTCATGACAGTAGCAAGATGACAGTGATGAAGTAGCCACGGAAATCATGTTATGGGTGGGGGTCACCACCCCATGAGGAGCTGTCTTAAAGGGCCGCGGCCTGAGGAAGGTGGAGAACCGCTGGAGGAGGGTGGTGTGTGCGAGGGACGCGCAGGCGGAGCCTGTAACGTCGCCTCGTTCACGCGCGGACGGCCTGCTGCCGGAACGCCGGACACGCGCAGGAGGCAGCGATGACACCAGCTCGCGGCTGAGGGGTAGCATGTTTGCGGCTCGTGTCTGCGGCGGCGTCTGGCGCTCACCCCGCACTCCTCCCCTGCCTTTCCCCTGAAGGCAGAGAGGCATGCACGGACAGGAGTTCCCATGGGAGCCACGGGACCGATTCGGACAAGTGTCAAACGCCGCCGTTGGAAAGAGGGAGAGCCAGAGCGAGTGAGGCACAGCGGTGGCCGAGGCCAGCTCTCCTCCGCGGCAGAACCTGCAGACACAGCTCCAGTGGTAGTTTATGCCTTTCACCCTCCCCATCACTCACAGACAGACCTGGCAGCGGGCGAGGGGTGATGGTCTCGGGCCCCGCCCATAGTGGCCGAAAACTAACTCGTACACAGGAGGTGCTAGAAGCCGACCCGCTCGGGAGGGACCGGTGCCGATGGGTGATGTACAGGAAGAGCAGCTGAGAAACGCTGGAAGCGTGAGATTCCTTAACCGTCACGAGCGGAGTGAACTGTCTGTAGTTGACGTTAGCACAGACAGTGGTACCTCGAGATACGAGTGCCCTCACATACGAGGTTTTTGAGATGCGAGCCGTCGAGCGAGCCGTTTTTGCTTTGAAAGACGAGCCACAGTTGAGATAGGAGTCATCGCACGGATCGGCCGGCTGCACACGACCCACCCGTTTACCGCGACTCGAGCGTCTCATCATATCCCATGCCTCAAGGTGACGGAACGAATTAAACTCGTATCTCGAGGTGCCACTGTACTGGGATTTGGACATGATGTGCAAGAAAAAGAATTCAAGAATAGATTTCTTAATTAAAAAAACAACCAAGCCGAAACCGGGGTGGCTCCGTGGATAGAGCGTCGGCCTGCAGACTGAAGGGTCCCAGGTTTGATTCCGACCAAGGGCCTGTATCCTGGTGGCGGGCACCTCCCCAGTGGGGAGCCTGCAGGAGGCAGCTATTCGATGCTTCTCTCTCATCGATATTTTGGACTCTCTATCCCTCTCCCTTCCTCTCTGTAAAAAATCAGTAAAATACATTAAAAACAAAAACATGAAAAAGGGGGGGTCGGGGGAGGCGGTGGTGACACCCCACCCCCACGCCCCCCTGTGAACGCTGGGCGTGACCTTTGGGGGTCCGGGCCGGTCTCCGGGGTAACAGCAAGCTTGTGGGGGCTCTGATCGCTCCTCTCGGAGGGCAAACGTGTTTCGGATCCAGGGTTCTTCGCGTCCTACAGCGTCCTCGTGCGCAACCGGCCAGATGTGAACACGGCGGGGCCGGGGGAAGTCCCGGGGAGGGGACCTGCCCGAGAGAGAGAGAGAGAGAGAGAGAGAGAGAGAGAG
>JAAGEH010000481.1:0-15516 GCA_011751065.1 Lasiurus cinereus
CATATAATTCTCAAGGACAGGCCATTATTGAAGGACAGCATCAGAAACTAAAATCCCAACTTGAAAAACAAAAAGAGGGGATGATGGAGAAATCACCTGTGGGTAGGCTGCACCAAGCCTTAATTACTTTATATTTTTTCACTTGTGATGCTAATGGACAGACACCTATGGAACTACATTGGTGTTAGGATAAAACAAAAGGAAATGGTCAAGTTAAATGGAAAGATCCCGAATCTGGTTTATTAATCTTTGGGATAGGGTATGCTTGTATATTTCCAGAAAATTTTTCCAAGCCTGTGTGGATTCCTGCTAGAAATATTAAACTGCAACTGGGATCCAAGAGAGAAACTAGTCAGACTAATAAGGACTTTGCACCTGGAGCCACACCGTGCAGCTGCAGACAATCACAGTCACAGAGAGCAAGGACTCCAAGCAATCCACTGAAGAAGAGGATCAGAAGGAGGACAAGTAGAAGAACAAACAGCCCAAAGACCACCGGGAGCATGGTAATGAGGATGGTCAGACGTCTAAGAATGTATTTCTTGCAATACCAACAGTTATCACCTGTACGGTAATATTACCTGGGGCACATAGGGAAGTATTTTTGACTTATATTCCTGACCCTTCATGGGTAAGAACCCTTAGATGTACCGATTCCCCTGTTTCTTGTAGTCTCTAAGAAGGGCAAAATGAAGTAACTAAATATTTCTTAAAATTCCAACATTAGAATTTAAAATGACAAAAAGCCCATAGCTGCCTGTATTCTCAAGCTAGCGGCGGGGCAACATTTGTGGCTTGTGAATCAGACATAAACACTTACTAAATTTATTTTGCTTTTTAAATTAAGATACCTACTTTAATTAATAAATTAGCTTTTTAAATAATAATCAAGGTTTTTAGCTAAATAAAGAGCCAATGTTTTTGTAAGCAATTTGATTAAGTATGCTAATAAAGTAACTAAGAAATTGTGTATATAAAAAGAAATTGATAGCCAGTGTGAAATTGAATTGTCATGGCCTAGAAAAAAAGAATATCCTTACATAATATTATTCTACAATGTCATTATAATTTTTTTGACAAATATCCCAAACAAACTTACAATCTAATTCTTTATTTTTTGGTAGGAATTTTAAAAAATAATATAAAAGGGATTGAGGCAGTGAGAAGGCACTTGAGCATTCTACATTGGTTTTCCTTGCTCTTTTTGCCAAGAGGGACCCTCCCACAGCTGTCGCCTGAGCTTTCTGTTCATGCTGAGGTTGAAGCCTCATGGTGGCTGGTACCATGAATCTGTCTCTCACCCAGTGGTGTGAGCTGGGCCCTCCCTGGAGAAGAAGCCTGGATTTCCCAAGATATGTGATCAGTGCCTGGACCCTGCCAGCAGGCGAGGGGATCCCAAGGCAGGTACTGGGTGTGGAGGCCACAAAGGCATCGGCTACCAAGGAGACGGAACTGAACTTCACATCAATCTGCTTGGCCCCAGAGGATGGCTGGTTAGCCAGTGACGGGTAAGATTCCCCAGAGGAGCAACAACCTAAGACAGGCACAGTCACAGAGGGGCCATCAGGAGAAAACTATGGGATTAACAGAGGTGAGGCACAGATCCTCACCCCCACAACACTGCAGGGGCTTGAACCTTAGCCATTTCTGAGGGAGGTCTACTGCCCCCTGACTGCTTCACTTCCCATGCCCAGCTCTGATCGGGACCCAGGTGACAAGACAGAGACTTGGCCCAGCTCCATTCAAGACACAGATGACAGACAAAGATTTGGTGCAGCTCAGATTGGGACCCAGCAACAGACAGACTTGGCTGAGAGCTGCCCTATATTCTAAATCCAACTTAACACCAGGAATGCTCAGGGCCTACTCAAGAATAAAAATAATCCTTTCCACTAATATTTACAGGATAAAACTAAGATTGTTGTTAGAATAATAAATTTAACAATAAAATAGTTTAATTTTCAAATTAATTTAATTGGTTAAATGAAATAGGTGAATATTCAAGAAAATTTAATTGTACTGGAAAAAAAGCCTTTCATAAAGTATTAAAAATTTCTTTTGGTAGTTTATTGCATGGTACAATTAGTTAACATGCAATAAACATAAAGCAGTCATATTAACATTATAAAAAGTTTCCAAAAGCCTAATAATTAAATAAAAAAGGGGGATTAGAACAGTAATATTATGTAAGGAATAGTATCCTGTAAACAAACTAGATCTAGAATTTTTTTTTTTTACTTAACAGCAAGACACCCCTGAAAAACATACATAGTATTAAAATAAGCCAAAGGAAAATCATTTGGGCAAAAATAAAAAGGATCCAAAGTCAAATTTATAGAAAAAATTCCTTTACTAACTTTTGGTTGAGAATGTTTATATATTTTCAGAAAAACAGCTCCAAGTCCATGTGAATTCCTACAACAGAGTATGCTCCAGCTATGAAGACAAGAGGAGAAACAGTCCAGAAATGGAAGATGTTGAGGACACCTTGCCATCCTAACAGTCAGCAGCTGTGCATCAATGTAGGTTGCCCAGGACCAAACCAGAGAGGGTCAGACCTGCATTGCCACCATTTGTCCATCATCCAGAACTGAAATATCATTACTAAAATGTACACTCAAAAAAGTGTTGGACATTGAAACTGGGACTCAAAGGACAGTTGGCCCAGAAAGAAAGATACTATAGACTTATTCATTTACCTCTTAGCATAGCCATTGTTGCTTGTCTTATTTTTTGTACTTAATATTTATTTCTAGTCTGCAGATGCAAGATTTTTTTAGAGGAAAGAAAACAGGGGAGATGTCAGAAACTAAACATTGTACTCACTAAATGGATGTAAACAGGAGACCAGAAGGGTGGTCAACCTTAACTGCTCTGAAAGGTCAGAGCTAATCACTCACTGTTTAGTTGAAACATTGTTGGCTGAAGCAACCTCTACCTGTTTGTTTCATGTTAATTTCTGTTTTGTTATTTCCTTCCTAAAGGCTAGGGGTGTGTCCCAAAGCCTTAATAAAAGGGAGAAAAAGTCCAGAGCAAGTGGCAGTCCTTTCCACTAGAGGAAGGCTCCCGCCTGGCCCCCCCAATATCGCCAAATTAATATTTTCTAGTCTCTCTTTTCTTTTGTGAGCAGCCTCCTTCAGAACCCAAACCCTGAACCGGGAACCCTGAACCATGTGGGACATGGAAAGAGGTTCCCACACTGATCCTCCATGAATAAGACCCCGTACATGTGCTCACACCCCACCTAATGTAGTCACCAATAACAACAAACACTTTGGTCACCCAGCAGGGCCACAGGTGGAGTGAGGAAGTATATGGACAAAGTACAATTACATGGGTGTTGCCACCTAGCTTCCCTATTGGATGACACAAACCACAACTCGTTTGTGTGTAAAATTAAAAAGAGGTTTCTGGCTAACATGGACACGAAAGGAGGGGAAGCAAAAGCCCAAATGAATCTACCTTACTACCACTACTTGCTGTGGGGAGAGGTTCAGTAAATAACTTTACTAAGTCAGCTCCCCCCACAACACATGCACACTAAGCCATTATGTAAAAAGTCTTATAAATGGCACCACATCCAGGAAGAAGTTAATTGGCAGACTGTTATAGTGACCATTCCACCAGCAGCAAACAGTTTTTCCTTTGTGGACTGGAGCTACTATGGGTTTGCATATAGTAACAATCACACCTTAAAATGGAAGGGGAATGTATCCTATCTGTATGTTGAAGGAAATCACTCCATTTACTGGCATGGAGAAGGATTTGTTGGATCTCAATTTCAACATGACAGATGGCCTCTACAAAATAAACAATGGAAAATAGCTGCTGCACTTGCACGTATTAAACAGTATACGTTTTAACTATAGCTCAGATAATTCCATTTGTACCTTATGGGGAATTCCCAATAAGACAGTATTTGCCACCACCTGTGTACTTGATCCATTTGTACTCCTCCCAGGCCCCATCCAGATGCAACTTAATATTACCAGCCATATGTATGAGGTGTCATGCACAGGCTGCACACTATCCCATTGTACTAATTTTACAATCCAAAGGGATTCCCTCATGATTTCAAAACAACAGCCTTTCACTTAATTCCTTACTAATCTAACCGAACGTTGGGAATCTCATCAAACCTGTTACATGACCTGTTAAAAATCTTAAAAAGACAAAAGAGATTTCCTGGGATGTTAATTGCAGGACTCTTTGCCCTTGTAATGTTACTTAATTCTGTGGACATTTCTACAACATCCATGGTACAAACTTTTCAAACTTCTCACCAGCACCTGCCCGTGTTCCTGGGAGTGGGCCAAGCCAATCAGCACGGGCCATGCTCTGGGAGTGACCCTATAAGCACCTGCCCTTGCTCCCAGGCATGGATGTAGCCCAGTGGTACTGGCCCGGTGTGCCAGAAATGGCCCTAGCCCACCAGCATCATCCCGAGCAATATAAAGTGGCCATAGGCTATCAACACGAGCCGTGCTCTCTGAAGTGGCCCTAGCACAGCAGCACCAGCAGTACTCTGTGGAGTGGCCCTATCACACGAGCACATGCCCATTCTCCTGGGAGTGGCCCTAACCCACTAGCACCTGCCCCTGCTCTTGGGTGTGGTCCTAGCCAATAAGCACCTGCTCGTGCTCTTAGGATTGGCCCTAACCCAGCAGCACATGCCCATGCTCTTGGGAGTGGCCCTAACCCAGCAGCACCTGCCCATGCTCTTGGGCGTGGTCCTAGCCCAGCAGCACCTCTCCATGCTCTTGGGAGTGGCTCTAACCCAGCAGCACCTGTCCATGCTCCTGGGATTAGCCCTATCTCAGCAGTACCTGCCCGTGCTCCTGGGAGTGGCCCTAGCCCCAGCACCTGCCCCTGTTCCTGGGAATGGCCCTTGCACAGCAGCACCTGCCCACACTCCGGGGATTGGCACTGGCCCACCATCACCTGCCTCTGCTCCTGGGAGTGGCCCTAGCACACCAGTATGGGCCCAAGCTACATGGAGTGGTCCTAGCCCATCAACACTAGCCCATGCATCTGGTACTGACCATAGCCCAAAACCACCTTCCTCTGCTCCTGTGAGTGGACCTAGATCAGCAGCTCCTGCCTGTGCTCCTAGGAGTTGCCCTAGCCATTCAGCACCTGCCCCTGCTCCTTGGAGTGGCACTAGCCCACCAGCACCTGCCTCTGTTCCTGGGAGTGGCCCTAGACCCCCACCACCTGCCCCTGTTCCTGGGAGTGGCCATAGCCCAGCAGTACCTTCCATTGCGCTGTGGAGTGCCCTAGCGAACCAGCACCTGCCCATGCTCCTGGAGTGGCCCTAGCCCAGCAGCACCTGCCTATGCTCCATGGAGTGTCCATGGACCACCATCACCTGTCCATGCTTCCGGGAGTGGCCCTAGCATACCAGCACCTGCATTTGCTCCATGGATTGTCCATGGATCACCATCACCTGTCCATGCTTCTGGGCGTGGCCCTAGCACACCAGCACCTACCTTTGTTCTTGGGAATATCCCTAGCCCACCCACCAGCACTTCCCTGAGCTCTGTGGAGTGCCCTAGCCCACCTGCACCTGCCTGTGCTCTGTGGATTGCCCTAGCCTACCATCACCTTCCCGAGCTCTCTGTAGTGCTCTAGCACACCAGCAGGTGCCCATGCTCCTGGGAGAGGCCCTAGCCCACCAGCGTCTGCCTGTACTCGTGGGAGAGGCCCTGTCAAACATCACGAGCAGTGCTCTGAGAGTGGTCCTAGCCCACATGCACCTGCCCATGCTCTGTGGAGTGCCCTAGCCCACCTTCAGTGGCTGTGCTCCCGGGAGTGGCCTTCCCCAACACACAGGCCCCGGCTTCCAACAGTTGCCCTCCTGCAGCATCACCACAGTGTTCTGTGAAGTCATCCTAGGCTACTAGCACCAGCCTAGATTCCGTGTAGTGCCACTAGCCCATCATTACCAGCCCTTATTTCAAGGAGTGTATGAGCCCACCAGCAACGTCCGTGCTCCTGGTACTGGCCCTAGCCCATCAGCCCCACAGTGTTCCTTTGTAGGAGTGCTAACCCACCAATACCCGCCCCTGATCCCAGGAGGGGCCCTAGCCCACCAGCCCCTGCCCTTCCTCCTGGGAATGGCCCTCACCCACCGGCCCTCCCCTTGCTCATGGGAGTGTCCGAGCCTACCAGCACAGGACCAGGCTGCCAGAACTGGCGCTAGCCCACCAGCACCTTCCCGTGCTCTGTGAGAGCCCTTACTCACCAGCACCTGCTTGTCCTCCTGAGAGTGGCCCTAGCACAACAGCACCAGCCCTTGCTCCTGGAAGTGGCTCTAGCTCAGCAGCACCTGCCCTTGCTTCTGGGAGTGGCCTTAGCACATCAGCACCTGCCCCTCTTCCAAAAATTGTCCGAGTCCACCAATAGTGGCCATGCTCCTGGGTGTGGCCATGGACCACCTTCACCAGCCCGTGCTTCTGGGAATGCCCTAGCCCACCACCACTGGGCAAGGCGCCGTGGAGTGATCATAGTCCACCAGCACCAGTCTTTGCTCCCGGGAATGGCCCTTTTCCACCAGCACCAGCCTTTGCTCCTGGGAGTGGCTTTAGCTCCTGGGAGTGGCCTTAACCCGCTCATTTAATTTTTTCTCTGGACATTGTTGTTTTTCTTCTCAATGCTCATGCATTACTCTCTGAGGAACGTTCTTTACTGTAAATAAGAATCAATGGAGAATCCAAGATGGCGGCATAGGTAAACACCTACACTGCTGCCTCGTACGACAATTTCAAACTACAACTAAAAGATAGAAAGGACATCATCCAGAACCACAGGAAAGCTGGCTGAGTGTAAGTTTTATAGCTAGAAGGAAAGAGAGGGGCTCGCAGAAACCCAGAGGAGCTGCAAAAAGCTGAGGTATGGAGATGCATACACTTAGAGAGCGGGTGCCAGAGTATCTGGCTGGCTTTCTCTGGAGGGAGGGAAACAGAGACTCCCAATGGCATTGAACCCCTTATCTTATGACACTAAACCCCAGATCCAGCCGAAACTCATATGGGGGGAGTTTGGACTGTGAAAAGGGAGAGGTGCACGGAAATTTAGGGGAGTAGCAAAAGATCAGAGGGCTGGAGGTGCACACGGCACTGCGCAGAGGACAGATTGCTGATTGTGCTGCTGGCTTTCGAGAGTGGGCAGGAGACAGACCCTCGCAACTGTGCCACAAGTGAATCCACTAAGCCCCTGTTTCAGAGGAAACCCTGGAGACCTAGATTCCTGTAGTCCTGGTGCACAGGGGAGCTGGAAAGACATCGG
The DNA here is from genome assembly GCA_011751065.1 of Lasiurus cinereus. Classification (NCBI taxonomy): domain Eukaryota; kingdom Metazoa; phylum Chordata; class Mammalia; order Chiroptera; family Vespertilionidae; genus Lasiurus; species Lasiurus cinereus. Next base: position 7,288 of record JAAGEH010000481.1, read on the forward strand.
TCTAGAGGCACTGCGGGCGAGTGCACACAAGGACCGCTCCAGTGATTACCCAGTCAAGTGAGACTCAGGAGCCATGGAGGGCTGGGCTGACTGGAAGGCAAGGCGGTCCCTTAAGCCCTGAGACTCCCCCCCATCCCAAGCTCAACAAAGGCTTCTTCGGTTTTGCAAGTCTGGTATCATAAGGTTGAATTCAACACAGAAGTTTCCCCGGCATAGTGAAAATGCCGAGACAAGGGAAGGGATCACAAACAAAAGAAATGGAGGGAAAAAAATGACTAGATAGAGAGTTCAAAACCACACTTAAAACGTTTTTCAAGAATATGCTAGAAAAGATGTATAAATTTATCAATTCCCAAGAGGAGATGCAAAAGATCCAACTAGAGATGATGGATAAATTTAGCGAGTCCCAAGAGCAGATGAAAAAGGACCAACTAGGGACACTGACTGAAGTAAAAATATTATACAGAGTCCTAACAGCAGAGTAGAGGATGGCAAGAATCAAGTCAAAAATTTGAAACATAAAGAAGCAGAAAACACTCAACTGGAAAAGCAAGAAGAGAAAAGAATCCAAAAATGTGAAGATAATGTAAGGAGCCTCTGGGACAGCTTCCAGCTTACCAACATCATAATTGTGAGGGTGCCAGAGGAAGAGAGAGAGCAAGATACTGAAAACCTATTTAAAGTAATAATGACTGAAAACTTCCCATATCTGGTAAAAGAAATAGACTTACAAGTCCAGGAAGCACACAGAACTCCATATAAAAGGAATCCAAAGAGGACCACACCAAGACACATCATAATTAAAATACCAAGAGCAAAAGACAAAGAGAGAATATTAAAAGCAGCAAGAGAAAAACAGTTCATTATCTACAAGGGAGCACTCATACGACTGTCAGCTGATTTCTCAACAGAAACGATGCAAGCCAGATGGGAGTGGCAAGAAATATTCAACGTGATGAATAGCAAGAACCTACAACCAAGAATAATCTATCGAGCAAAGCTATCATTCAGAAGTGAAGGGCAGATAAAGAGCTTCACAGAGAAGAAAAAGCTAAAGGAGTTCATCAACTCCAAACTAATATTATATGAAATGCTGAAAGGTACTCTTTTAGAAGAGGAAGAAGAAAAAGGTAAAAGACAAAAAATTATGAACAACAAATACATATCTATCAACAAGTGAATCTAAAAATTAAGTTAATTAAAAATTTGATCAACAGAATAAACTGGTGAATATAATAGAATCAGGAGCACAGAATGGGAGTAGACTGATAATTCTCAGGGGGAAAGGGGTGACGGGTATACAGGGAGAGACTGGACAAAAATCATACACCTATGGATGAAATCAATGGGAGGGAGGTAAGGGCAGAGGGAGGGTTGGGAGCTGGGTGGAGGGGTGCTATGGAAGGGAAAAAAGAAACAAATGTAATAATCTGGATAATAACAATTTAATTAAAAAAAAAGAATCAATGACCTTGACCTTCTAGTATCTCTCTTTGAAACTGTAACATTTGTCATATTGTGACTATGTCAGATTAGCTACAGGGGACACAATTTAATTCATATAAACTTCTGATTTCTAGAACACCATGCCTCCTGATCCGGACCTCACTTGAAATGCAAAGAAAGTTGTCCCTACTTAATTGAATCATTAAAAACATAAACCTAAGAAAAAGACTTTTTCTATCTCCTTACATTATATTTCTACATGTTTTTTCGAAGCTTAAACTACCTACATATGTCTAGCAGTTTTTTTGCATGTAATCATAATTAATTAGAGAGAGAGAGATGGAGGGTGGGGGCAGAGAAACATCCATGTGACAGAGAAACATGGATTGGTTGCTAGGATCCCAGCCTTACCCTTTGTTGTGCACAGGAGGACAGCCCAGCTGTCAGCAGCTCTTACACAGGTTTCTATGTGGCTAACACACAGCATCCTTGTTCTTGTGAAGCTGGGAGAGGGAAACAAAAAACAGCTTAGCACAGAAGAAGGAATAGGAGAGACCAGGAGGGGCACATTGGCCCTCTAGACAGGAGCTGTGGGGAGCTGTGGCTCCTGGAGCAATAAAACTCCAAGTGACAAAAGTGAGCAGAGAAAGCTGGCCTCACTTGTGGCCCAGCTCTCATCCTGACCACAGCCTCATAGCCAGCCCCCCACTGCCCTCAGTTTATCCCCCAGCTCCTCCCATGCTCCCTCTCCCCTCAGTTCATCCCCCTAGTCCCCTCCCTCTTCAGCTTCTCCCACTGCTCCCTCTCCCCTCAGTTCATCCCCCTGCTCCCCTCTCTCCTCAGCTCCTCCCACTGCTCCATCTCCCCTCAGCTCATCCCCTTGCTCCCCTCCCTCCTCAACTCCTCCCATGCTCTCCCCTCATTTCACCCCCCTGCTCCACTCTCTCTCATCTCCTCCCACTGCTCCCTCTCCCCTCAGTTCATCCCCCTGCTCCCCTCTCTCCTCAGCTTTTCCCACTGTTCTCTCTCCCCTCAGTTCATCCCTGTGTTCCCCTTCCTCTCAGCTCCTCCCCAGCTCTCCCTTCCCTTCAGGTCTCAGCCTTGCTGCTTCCTTCTCTTCCTTCAGGCAGTTTCTGCACTTTGGGAATGTGCGGGTATTATGTTCTTCTAAGTTGTGGAATCTATTGTTAGGAAACTGTTTATGTCATTTACCTCAAACCTAAATTGGTAACTTGTGTTTTCTCTTTTTCTTCCTGATTAGTCTAGTTATGGTTGGATAACATTTATTGATGACCCCCCTCCAATAAATTATATTTGGTTTCAGTACATTTGTAAAGTGTTTGTTTATTTACTCTCTCACAAATACTCATATCTTTGTTTTACACTTTCAGCTCTATAGCTTGAACTAGGTTGCTCTGTTTTCTAGCTTAAGGTGGCAGTTAGGGCTACTGACTATGCTTTTCTTTGTGTCTAATATAAACACTTATGGCTTAAAATTTTGTTAGTTATTAAATTTTATTCCACAAATTTTAATAGGTTGTGTTTATATACAGTTCCAAATATAATCTAATTTTCTTTGTGATTTTCTCCTTTGACCCTTTTCTAACAAGGGCTATTTGGATAACTTTAACAAAGTTCTGAACTTAAGAATTAACCTGCTATATTTTGTTACACATTTAATTAACCCTCCCTAATGCCATGGCAGGGCCAGACCCAATGTTGTCTTGGGCCTTTATAAAAGCCCAAGGCCAGACCTTCCCCAACCCTGATGGAGAAGGTTTTAGTTTTATTCCCAGCAATTTTGTGACTGAATTCTAAACCAGTCATCTTTATGAAAGAATGTACACTATATATTTCAATTCTTTTCCATTGAGACATTTTTGTGGCCTACAATGTAGTCTATCTTGGTGAATATTCCCAATACATTTGGGTGGAAAATGCCCTCTACTGTTGTTGGATAGAGGTTCCTATAAATGACAATGAACTTAAATCAAGTAATAAACCATAACTCTAATGGGCAGATATTCTTGTTGGTTCTCCCTCTAATTTGCTCTATCAATTACTGAGAGAAGATTGTTAAAAGCTGAAAGTTTTCTGGAATTGTCTATTGCTTCTTTCAATTTTGTCAGTTCTGTGTATCTTGAAGTTATATTATAAAATCATAAATATTTAGGAGTGTCTTCTTGTTGAAATTATCTTTTCATTATTATAGAATAGCTCTTTTTAACACTGATGTTTTTCATTGTTCGAATATTTCTTTAATATTAATTAATATAAGCACTTTACTTTTCTTATAATATTAATGGAGCCACCACAGCTTTCTTATAAGAAATTTTAGGTAATTTTAAGGAAATCATTTTACTAGCAAACTTTTTGGTCCCTTTATAACTTTACAATTAAAATGTCAGGAGCAGCCGAAACCAGTTTGGCTCAGTGGTTAGAGCATGGGCCTGTGGACTGAGGGGTCCCAGGTTGGATTCTGGTCAAGGGTATGTATCCTAGTTGCAGGCACATCCCCAGTAGGGGCCGTGCAGGAGGCGGCTGATCAATGTCTCTCTCTCATTGATGATTCTAATTCTTTATCCCTCTCCCTTTCTCTCGGTAAAAAATCAATAAAATATATTTTTAAAAAATGTTGGGAGCAGGAGGCAAGTGGTATGGCTTGGTGATTGAGTGTTGACCTATGACCCAGGAGGTCCCAGGTTTGATTCCCAGTCGGGGCACATGCCTGGGTTTCTGGCTCAGTCTTCAGTGTGAGATGTGCAGGAGGCAGCCAATTGATGATTCTCTCATCACTGATGTTTCTATATCTCTCTCCTTCTCCCTTCCTCTCTGAAATCAATAAAAATATATTTTTAAAAATGAGGTGGGGAGCAGGAGGACAGACATCTGTAAAAATCTCAACAATAAAGATTAAAGAAAGGAAAAATAAAGGATTTTTATGAAGAATTAATCCACTTAAGTAAATAAATTCAGAACTATCCTTTAAAAAACTAAAATAAAACTAGTTTTTTTTTTGTGTGTGTGTGCATGTGTGTGTGTACTAAGCATCTCAATAAGTCTTTTAATTCATTTTTACATTGTCTGCCTTTTTTATTTGATGATTTAGTCCACTTCTTATTTCATTTCTTTTAATATCCTCACCTGAGGATATATTTACTGATTTTTTTTCTTCTTTTTTTTTTTGCAAGAGAGGGAGAGAGACACAGAAACATTGATGGGAGAGAGAAACATGAAAATATCAAACTAACAAGTAGGTATCTGCCCTGACCTCAGACACTCAACGTTTTGGTGTATCAAATGATGCTCTATCCAGCTGAGCAACTGGCCAGGGTTAGTCCATTTATTTTTTATGAAATATTTGCCCATCTTAGTTTAATTCTACCATCATTTTATAAGTTGTTTTTATTGGCTCACTCACATATTTTTTTTTCTCTCAAACTTTTTCTTTGGACCTATTTATCTTTGAGCTCTATTTTATTTTCTTTGCTGACTTATTAGCAATGGCATTTTTGGTAGTATTATTATTTTTATGACTGTTAATTGTTTCAGTTATTGGTCTAAAATTATCTAACTTATGGAAGTCTAGCTTCATATAATAAATAGTATACCACTTCCACACACTACTAAAAACGTACTGTACTGACTTTGTTTTCTCTTGCATGATCCTTTTATTTTAAATTTACTCAGCTGATTAGCATTTAAAAGTAATAATTTTTAGTTTCCACATTTTACTACTCCAGTGGTTCACAATTTAGTGGGGAGAGAGCCACTGTTTTGATTCCCACTTTTCTTTCTTTTATCTCTAAACTCAGAGCACAGGAGTCTTCAATTGCAGGTACACACCCAGGCAGTGGCTCAGGGTTGGAGGCAATGATTGAGGCACCTGAGAAGAGGCAGGGAGGAAGCAGGGCAAGGAGAACCAGAAAGCAGGAGCCAGAAGTCCTGCAATGGGTCCCTCATAGGCTCCCAAACCAAATAGCCAGTTTCCCTGAGAGGAGCTACCTGCTCCCAATCACCAGAGAGCAGGCAAAGGTGACAACCCCCCATACTACCGGCCACATCTGCACTTTGAAGTTCACTGAGAAACAAAGGCAGAGGCCAAGCTTTTAGGTCTGAACAATCTCAGGGAGCCTCAGTGACCAGATTGGAAGAGGGTCTGTTATATAGTAAATCAGCGAGCTAAACAGAGGACACCATAGGAAGCCAAAATAATTTGGAGTCTTTATTATGCTAGGGGTCTCAGAGGAATCGTTTCCAGAGTCTGAGCAAAATAACATAGAGGAAGCCCTCCCTTTATACTCTCCCAGACTCGTTGCTTTTCAAATATGGAATGGGGCTTCTGGAACTTACACAGGCTTTGCAAAAAACAAACAAACAAACAAACGAACAAAAAACCCTATGTGCTTGGATGGGGCAGTGAGAGTGTATCTCAAGGCCTGACCTGGCGCCAGTATTGATAACTTCATCTGAAGGTTGTATGGTTTATGGCCTTTCCAAAATGGGAGCAGTGCTTAAGGAAACAGGCCTTGCAGAACAAGATAAGGGAGCTCATTTCCCCCTTTATGCGAACAAGCATGTTTACAGAAGCCAAGAATAACAAAGTTAACTCACAGAACAAAGGACCATGTTAGTAGAACATATCAAACAGAAGGTTTTACAACTTAGAGGTTACTGGAACCCTATGGCCTATGCTTCAGAGCCATCTGTTCACTAATCCAGATGACCCCATCGGTCTCCATATAAGGGTCTCTGACCAACCAAGGCCAGAGTCATATTTTGGGCCATTGGTGGAGTAGCTCAGACACAGGAAACACACCCATCATATTCCCTGAAATGGAAACAGCATCAACCCCTCCTAAAGCCCAGTCAGAAACAGGCCCTTGAGTGATTAAAATTGACAGCTGGCAGACAGGCAAGGAGGGCAGATGAGAGAGGGACACAAGCATAGCCCCTCCTGAATCTGTTAGAAAGAGAAGTTATATTGTATCTCAATGCCTGGTCTGGGTGGTATCAGTGACCTCCCCTGTAGTTAAACTGTTACATTCTTTGTTTATGACCACTTTGTAAATTGGGAGTAATTAGGAAAGCAGGTCTTGTGAGACCACAATGTGAAGAAAGGGACAGTGACTTAATTATAGGCTATTAAGAATGTACATTAGTTTACTGGCACAGATTCAGATTGCTTGTCCCCTAAATGTCTTATTTTCCCCATCAGACGAAGATGCAATGCCATCAACTAGATCACCAAATGTCTACTCATGCGAGCCTCTGAAGGACCTGAAACTTCTCCTTCAAAGGTATCCTGGGATGTCAAAGAGTGGCAGATAAGTAACATACTCTGGTATTTCTAGATAAACAGTGTTTTCATTTTAAAATAATTCTTACTCTGTCTTTTTATAAGTGTCATCTAAAAAGGCTGGTAACTGGAGAAGACCTTCTCTGCCCTTGCTATGAAACCATAAGATGCTCCCACTTATAGCTCCATTTTTTGTATCTCTATGAAACATAGTGATCCCTCTTTTGGGAAAACTGCTGTTTAAAGCTGCTCTTTGACCTATTCTGTTAGTGTCATATTCTGTAGGTCAACTCTGTTATTTTAGACTATAAAATTACTTTGTTTTTTTGCTTGAATAAAAAGATAAACCTCATTTTATGACCTTGCAAGCTAGACATCTAATTGATTTGCTGATATTGACACCAGGTGCCTGCATAGATATGATATTCAAGGTTACAGTTGTCCGTATAGATAAGATACTCAAGGTTACAAGTTGTCTGTATAGATATGACAGGTGTTTGCTAGATGTTATGTACTCAAGGTTACAAGCTGTCTACAAAAATAACTTATACAAAAAACTAGAATAATATAAAAAGGATTTCTCCCTCATATGTTTGTTCATAATTTGACAGAGGTAATCTGATCTGAACCTGCACACAATAAACATGATTTCTAACTAATTGGCTCATGAAATTGTCTTTTTCAGCTACTGATTTGAGTTACAACACCTAATGTAGCAAATTTTTCAGCCACACTGGATCCCCAAAGCCCTATCTACTAAGTATATTATAAGCAGTCCAATTCAGGGTTCAATAATCTCAATTAGATATATATCTCCCACATCACTTTCAGAGTAAAATGTGTTAAATCTTAGTCTATAGGACAACTTATACTGCCACTACTACCAACCAGCCAGAATCACTTCTCAAGCCACTACAAATTTTTATTCACAGAGAAGCCCATGATTCAGCAGAGCAAAGTCTGTGCCATGAATAACACTCCTTGCTGCAAACAGATTAGCTAAAAAATGCCTCATAGCCTCTTGCCTCAGAAGTCTGGGCACCAATTAAAGATATATTAGTTAACTCCCTTTTGCAGACCTTGGTTTACACTGTTTGTTTGTTTTTAATGTGATTATCTTTAACCATTGCCTTTCTAATCTTTGGTATGTTTCATATCCTTCCATTTAGAAACCCTAAAGCTACACCTGACCCTTCGCATGGAAACACAAACGATGGCTGCTACATCCATCTTCCAGGGACCCTTAGACCACCCACTTCTGCTGGGATCCAGACTGCTGCCCCACACTATGATCCCTTTGCCAGCAGGAAGCAGCCAGAAAGATGTTGTGCCCCCTATCCGCAATGGCAGTTGGAGTTTCCTAATCAGAGGGGAGAGTGAAACAGGAATTTTAGGCGAATATTGGCAGGTTTAGGGAATTTTTTGAGAATTGGGGTCCATGGGAAAATTAAAACCAGGGCTACAAACAGGGAGAAGGCACATTT
>JAAGEH010000481.1:15526-38506 GCA_011751065.1 Lasiurus cinereus
TATGATAACCAGGATGAGACAACATATGCAAATCAATGTAACACACCACATTAACAGCATAAAAGGAAAAACACACATGATCATCTCAATTGATGCAAAAACAATCTGACAAAATTAAACACCAATTTACTATAATGATACTCAATAGACTAGGAATAAAAGGAAACTACCTCAATATAAAGCCTTTAGTCTAAGTGCAGGAATAAAGAAATTCCTTATTTCACCTTTTCTACCCAACACAGTTCTTAAAGTTCTGGCCAGAACAATTAAGAAAAGAATGAAAAGAAGTAAAAGGCAACCAAATTGGAGATGAAGAAGTAAACATGTCTCTGTTTTGGGGATAATGTGATCTTATTTATAGAAAATTATAAAAATTTTACTAAAAAGTTAAAACATAAATTAGGCAAAGTCATAAGTTAAAACTCATAACACAAATATCAGCTGCATTTCTTATACACTAATAATGATCAACCTGAAAGGAAATTAGGAAGTCAATCCCATTGACAAAGCATCAAGAAATAGCACTTAGGGATAAACTTAACCATGAAAGTGAGACTTTATTTTTTTTATTGTGTTACATGTATACATATCTCCCCATTGGCCCCCTCCCTCCCAGGCATACCCCAACCCCCCAGTGTCTATGTTCATTGGTTATGCTTATATGCATAGATACAAGTCCTTTCATTGATCTCTTATCTACCCCACATCTCCTTAATTTTCCTGCTATAATTTGACATTCTGTTTGATGCTTTACTGCCTCTGTATCTATCCTTATGTTCATCAGTTTACAATGTTCTTTATTATCCACAAATGAGTGAGATCATGTGGTGCTTCTCCTTCATTGACTGGCTTATTTCACTAAGCATAAGTCTCTCCAGTTCCATCCAGGTTGCTGCAAATGGTAAGAGTTCCTTCTTTTTAAAGGCAGCATAGAATTCCATTGTGTAGATGTACCACTGTTTTCTGATCCACTCATCTGCTGACGGGCACCTAGGCTATTTTCAAATTATAGCTATTGTGAATTGTGCTGCTATGAACACAGGGGGTGCATAAATCCTTTCTGATTGGTGTTTGTAATTTCTTAGGATAAATTCCTAAGAGTGGGATTGCTGGGTCAAATGGGAGATCCATTATTAGTTTTGTAACAAAACTCCAACTGTTCTCCACAGTGGCTGCACCAGTCTGCATTCCCACCAACAGTGCACAAGGGTTCCTTTTTCTCTGCATCCTTGCCAACACTTATCATTTGTTGATTTATTGATGATTGCCATTCTGACAGGTATAAGATGGTATCACATTGTTGTTTTGATTTGCATCTCTCGGATAATTATTGACTTTAAACATGTTTTCATGTGTCTCTTGGCATTCCTTGTATCGTCTTTGTCATCTTTCGAAAAGGTGCTTTTTAGGTCCGTTGCCCATTTTTTTTTATTGGATGGTTTATCTTCCTTTTATTAAGTTGTATAAGTTGGCAGTAGATGTTGGATATTAAACCTTTATCAGTGATAATATTTGCAAATATGTTCTCCCATACAGTGGTCTTTCTGGTTGTTTTGTTGATGGTTTCTTTTACTGTGCAAAAGGTTTTTATTTTGATGTAGTCCTATTTATTTATTTTTTCTTTAGCTTCCATTGCTTTGGAACAGTATCAGTGAAGAAGTTCTTTCAGCATATATCTGAGATTCTCCTGCCTGTGGATTCCTCTAATATTTTTATGGTTTCCCTTCTAATGTTTAAGTCCTGTATCCATTTTGAGTTTATTTTTGTATTCGTTGTAAGTTGGAAGTCCAGTTTCATTTTTTTTTTCATGTATCTGTCCAATTTTCCCAACACCATTTGTTGAAGAGGCTATCTTGGCTCCATTGTATGTTCATGCCTCCTTTGTCAAATATTAGTTGAGCATAGTGGTTTGTGTGGATATCTGGATTCTCTATTCTATTCCATTGGTCTATATGTCTGTTCTTGTGCCAGTACCAGGCTGTTTTGAGAACAGTTGCTTTGTAATATAGCTTGAAATCTGGTATTGAGATCTCACCTACTTTATTCTTCTTTCTCAGAATTGCTGTGGCTATTCGTTGTCTTTTTTGTTGTTGTTGTTCCAGATGAATCTATGAAGAATTCTTTCTAGGTCTGTGAAATATGTCATTGGTAGTTTAATGGGTAGTGCATTGAATCTATAGATTGCTTTGGGTAGTATGGACATTTTAATAATGTTGATTCTTCCAATCTATGAGCATGGTATACTCTTCCATCTGTTAACATCTTCCTCTATCTCTTTTCTCAGTGTCCTGTAGTTTTGTACATATAGGTCTTTTACCTCCTTAGTTAGGTTTATTCCTAGGTATCTTAAATTTTTTTGGTTGGATGGTAAATGGGATTGCTTTCTTAGTCTCTCTTTCTATAATTTCACTATTAGTGTGTAGAAATGCCACAGATTTATTGGCATTAATTTTATATCCTGCTACATTGCCAAATTCATTTATTAAGTCAATTAGTTTTGCGATGGAGTCCTTTGGGTTTTTTATGTACAATATCATGCCATCTGCAAATAAGGACAGCTTTACTTCTTCTTTTCCAATTTTGATGCCTTTTATTTCTTCTTGTTGTATAATTGCAATGGCTAATACTTCCAGTACTGTGTTGAACAGGAGAGGAGAGAGTGGGCATCCCTGTCTTGTTCCTTTTCTTAGGGAAAATGGTTTTAGTTTTTGCCCATTGAGTATGATGTTAGCTGTGGGTTTATCATATATAGCTTTTATGATGATGAGGTATGATACTTCTATTCCCACTTTGCTGAGAGTTTTTATCAAGAAAGAGTGTTGGATTTTGTCAAATGCTTTTTCTGCATCAATTGATATGACTATGTGATTTTTATCTCTCAATTTGTTCATGTGATGTATCACATTTATTGATTTGCAGATATTGTACCATCCCTGCATTACTGGGATGAATTCTACTTGGTCATGGTGTATGATCTTTCTGATGTACTGCTGGATCCGGTTTGCTAGAATTTGGTTGAGGATTTTGGCATCTATGTTCATGAGAGATATTGGCCTATAATTCTCTTTCCTTGTGTTGTCTTTATCTGGTTTTGGTATTAGGGTGATGCTGGCTTCATAGAAGGTGCTTGGAAGTATTCCTTCTTCTTGAATGGTTTTGAATATCTGAGGAGGATAGGTTTTAATTCTTCCTTGAATGTTTGTTAAAACTCTCCTGTGTAGCCATCTGCTCCCGGGCTTTTATTTGCTGGAAGTTTTTATGACTGCTTCAATATCTTCCATAGTTATTGGACTATTGAGATGTTTGGCTTCCTCCTCATTGAGTTTTGGGAGGTTATATTTTTCTAGGAATATGTCTATTTCTTCCAGGTTGTCCAATTTGTTGGAATAGAGTTATTCATAGTATTTTTTAACAATCCTTTGTATTTTGGTGGGGTCTGCTATTATTTCTCCTCTTTCATTGCATATTGTTTATTTGGATTTCTCTCTTTGCTTTTTGGTGAGCTTGGCTAGAGGTCCATCAATCTTGTTTATCCTTTCAAAGAACCAGCTGGTGGTTTTGTTGATCTTTTGAATTTTTTCTTTGGTCTCCAAGTTGTTAATCTCCACTCTGATCTTTACTATTTCCTTCCTTCTGCTTACACTGGGCTTTTCCTGTTGTTCTCATTCTAGCTCTTTGAGTTGTAGGGTTAGGTAATTTATTACCATTGTTTCCTGTTTTTTGCAGTAGGCTTGTAGGGCTATGAAGTTTCCTCTCAAGACTGCTTTCACTGTGTCCCACTAATTTTGTATTGTTGTGTTGTCATTGTCATTTGTTGCCATGATGTTTTTTTATTTCTTCCTTGGTCTCTCTGGTTATCCAGTCATTGTTTAATAGCATGCTGTTTAGTCTCCATGCGTTTGATTTCTTTCTATTGTTTTTATTATACTTGACTTCCAGTTTTATACCACTGTGATCTGAGAAAGTGCTCGATATAATTTCTATCTTCTTGAATTTGAAGAGAATTTTCTTATGACCCAAAACATGACCTATCTTTGAAAATGACCCATGTGCACTGCAGAGGAATGTATATTCTGTGGCTTTGGGGTGAAATGTTCTGAAGATATCAGTTAATTCCATCTGGTCTAGTGTGTCATTTAGGATTGATGTTTCTTTCCTGATTTTTAATTTCGAGGATTTTTCCAGTGGTGACAGTGAGGTATTAAAGTCTCCTACTATGATTGTATTGCTGTCAGTATCTCCCTTAATATCCTGCAGGAGTTTTTTTTGTGTGTATTTAGGTGCTCCTATATTTGGGGCATATATGTTTACCAGAGTTATTTCTTCTTGTTGGATTGTTCCCTTTAGTATTATGAAGTGGCCTTCTTTATCTCTTGTTATGTCCTTCACTTTGAGATCTAATTCGTCAGATATAAGTATTGCAACCCCAGGGTTTTTTTTTTTCATTTCCATTTGCCTGAAATACCATCTTCCATCCCTTCACCTCAATCTCTGTGCATCTCTTTTCCTGAGGTGGGTTTCTTATAGACAGCAGAAATATGGATCATGTTTTCTGATCCACTCGGTTACCTTATGTCTTTTGATTGGAGCGTTTAATCCGTTTATATTTAAAGTTATTATTGATAGGTACTTATCTGTCACCATTTAGTCTTTACCTCTGAGTTTCTTCTTCACTTCCTGATTCTTTTTATTACAGCAGACCCTTTAACATTTCTTGCATTGCAGGTTTGGTGGTAATACATTCCCTTAGTCCTTTTTTGTCTGGGAAGCATCTGATTTCACCTACAATTTTGATTGAAAGTCTTGCAGGATATAGTATTCTTGGATTTAGACCCTTCCTTTGCATGACTTTGTATATTTCATTCCATTCCCTTCTGGCCTGATGATTTTCTGTTAAGAAATCAGTAGCTAGTCTTATGGGAGTTCCTTTTTAGGTAACTTTCTATTTCCCTGTGGCCGCTTTTAAGATTCTTATTTTGTTGTTGGTGTTTGCCAATTTAATTACAACGTGTCTTGGTGTCAGTTTGTTGGGGTTCATTTTGCTTGGGACTCTGTGAGCTTCTTGGATTCGTGTGGGTTTTCTCTTTTCTATATTGGGGAATTTTTCTGTCATTATTTCTTCAAACAGGTTCTCTAGTCCTTGCTCAGTTTCCACTCTTTCGGGGTCTGTAATTATGTGGATGTTGTTCTCTTTCCTGTTATCCCAAAGTTTCCTTAGGTGCTCCTCTTGCTTTTTAATTTTTTTTTCTGGAAGCTGCTGCTCTTGTGTATTTTTTCCTACCGTGTCTTCTAGCTCACATATGTGGTCCTCTGCTTCTTCTAGTCTACTTTTGATTCTTTCTATTGAGTTCTTTATAGCAGTGATGCCATTTTTCATTTCTTCTTACTTCTTCTGCATTTCTTCTTGCTTCTTCTGCATTTCCTCTTGGGCCTTCTTCATTTCCTCTTGGCTCTTACTCAGATTGTCGATTTTGTCTTCCATTCTTATCATCCACCTTATGGTCATTTCTCTGAACTCTCTCTGTGGCAGGTTTATTTCTGCTTCTATTTCGTTTACTCCCTTTTCTGGTGAAACCTGCCTTTCTGTCTTATGTGGGCTGGGGTTTTTTTTTCTGCCCATGGTCTTTCTTCTCCAGTTGTCTGGTTATGTAGTTCTGTCTCCTACATTGATTGAAAGGCACAAACTACAACATGACCGGGTACAATACACAAGGCAATGAATAGAAATGTATTCAGGATGTTAATAATCACAAATAAGGTGACCACTAATGAAAGACAAAATAGGGGTAAGTAGAGAAAGAAGAAGAGGAAAATGAGGAAAAAAGAAAAGAAAGAAATGCCAAAATCAAATTGGGAGAGGGAAAAAAAATAAATAAACAAATAAAATAAAATAAAAAGAATAAGAAGAAAAGAGAAAGAGAAAAAAGTTAGAGAGAAAATAAAGAGGATAAGAGAGAACAGGGGAACAAAATATAGATGTCAGGAGAAAACACCAATAGAACAGTCACTAATCCCAACAAGTGCCGGCAACTAGTACCTGGAGATTAGTACAAACTATAAATAACAACTGGTATTCAGGGAGGTGAGGGAAAAGAGAGGTAAAAAACAAACCAAAACAAAGCAAACAAAAACCAAAATAAAACAAGTAGAATAAGCTAAAACAATCTCACCAAAAAAGGGACAAAAATCGATATAATCACTGTTCCGGCACACAGCAACAAAAGGACATAGAGAAAAACAACTTTTTGGATAGTGAAGACAAGAAGAGAGGGGTTTGTATGGACTTGGAGTAGGGGATTTAAAATTAGATATATAAGTGGAATGAAATTTTAACCAGGTAAAGAGAAAGAATAGGGAGAATCTAAAGTTGGAAAGGGGAAAGAGAAAACAAGACCACAAAATGGGGAAGTTAGGAAAGTATTGGAATAAAGGTAGAGGTGAGATAGAGTAAAATTATGCTAAAGGAATAATGAAAATAGAAGATAGAACTCTAATGCCAAAGAAAAATAAAGGGAAAACAAAATGACACTTGTTTTTTTTTTCAAAAAGGTAAAATAATAGTAGTAATAATACTAGTTCAAAAGAAGCATGTAATAATCAAAAAGGTAAAATCAATTAAGGAGGAATGAAAAAAAATTTTCTATTAAATTATGCAAAAATGAAAAAAATATAAAATAAAATAAAAAATTGAAAAAAAGAAAAAAATTAGAATGGTCATTCACTTCCACTATTGTTCTGCTTGGCACTTCTGTTTCCCAGTAGGGAGGGTATTGCAATTCCCTGTGTTCCACTGCTGAGTTGTGTTTTAATCTCTTTATTCTTTTTTGGTTATGCGAGAGTCAATTTGTTTGTCATCCACTGGGTGGCAGTGTTTCAGAATTGACCTCTGAGACTAAGCTGTGATCAGATCCTGCTACTCTGTGTTTCTCAAAATCTGTTTGTGGGGATTTTGCAGCCAGGACACTGTAATAACTCCCAGGATGTCCCTCTGCCTGAGATCAAAACGAGTCGTTTTCCAGAGCTCCCCTCTGTCAAGAGCTCTGAGAGTTTGCCTCCACACTTAGGGATCATGTCCTGTCCCACCTCCAGGGACCTCTCCAGAAGCAGATTTCCCGAAGCCCAGCTCCCACAGTGTGCATGTCTCTGTTCTGCGGGACAGGAGACCTCACCTTATCCCAGGCAAAATCTGACCTTTCTGTGTGCCATGTGGATCTCCTCTGTGTCTGCGCTGATTGGGGAGTGGTGTTCTGGGTCTCCAGCTGTTTGGTGGGAGCTTCAGCTGCAGCTTTCAGACCACTGCAGACATCCACCTCCCTCTGCAAGATGGCGCTGTCTCCGCATTCAAGCTGGTGGCTCTGGCAGACAAAAACCCCGTGGCAGTGGGGCTGCCTGGCCAGGAGAGCCCCGTCCAGCAGACCCCCACCTTCTCCTGGAGGATAACTGACTCAACTTGCCAACAAACACTCCCAGTGCGACTCTCAGCTGCTCTCTCTCCCTCTGCCCACTGACAAAGCTCCAGACCCGTCTGTCACTGTACCGCCATTTTTTTCAGGAAGTGAGACTTTAAAATAAAAATAGAACATGGTTGAAAAAAATGAAAGAAGGTATAACAAGTGGAAACATATCATGTTCATGGATTGGAATTCTTAATACCATTAGAGCAATCTGCAGAGATGATGCAATTGTCATGAAAATCTTAATGACATTTTTGCTGAAATAAAAAAGCTCATGAAATCTCTAGGAACCCTGAATAGCCAAAATAACCTTGATAAAAAAGAACAAGTTTATGGGTCTCATAGTTTTTTTATTTAAAAGCACATTATAGGTTTAGCTCAGTGGATATAGCTTCTGCCCACACACCGAAGGTCCCAGGTTTGATTGCAGGCAAGGGCATGGACTTTTTTTCAGCTTCCTCCCCAGCCGAGGCCTGGGTCAGGACATGTGTGGGAGGCAACCAATTGATGTGTTTCCCTCACACTGATATTTCTGCATTTCCCTCTCTCTTCCATTCTCCCTAAGGATCAATGGGAAAATAAAAAAAATAAATAAAAACATTATTAGCTACAGTAATCAAAACAATGTGGCACTGGCAGAAAGACAATGGGGAAAACAGAGCCCAGAAATAGTCCTCATGCACGTGGCAAGGGCCTTGAACAGAGGACGAAAAGATCCCAGAATAGGAAGGAGAGTCTCTCCCTCACAGGGCCGTGGGAGAAGCGCACATCCACGTGGACCAGCATGAAGCCCGACCCTCATTGGCATTTACAGAAATTACTCAAAATGAACAAAAGGCCAGGCCAGTGCACAGTGGGTGAGCGTTGACCTATGAGCCAGGAGATCATGGTTTGATTCCAGGTCAGGGCACAATCCTGGGATGTGGGCTTGATCCCCAAGAGGGAATGTGCAGGAGGCAGCAGATCAATGATTCTTGCTCATCATTGATGTTTCTATCACTCTCCCCCTCTCTTTTTTTCTCAGATATCAATACAAATAATATATTTTTAAAAAACGAGTAAAAGACCTAAGCATAAGACAAAATATATCATAATTGTACCACACTCACACACACACACATCTCCAAGAAGAAAATACAGAGAAAAGGCTTGATGAGATTAAATTAGGCAATGATTTCTAGGCTATTACAACCAAAGCAGGGGCTAGGAAAATGAAACTATTTCAAAGACAACTATCAACAGAATTAAAAGACAACCTATGGAATGGGAGAAAATATTTTCAATTCATATATTTCACGAGGGATTAATATCCTGAATACAGACTGAGCTCGACAAACCACCTGCCCTTTCAAGGAGCCCAGTGCTTGCATAGGTGTTTCTGCAGCAGGTGGAAGGACGCTCAGCATCCCTAGTCCCTGAGAAACGCAAACTAAAACCAAAGGAGGCGCCCGCACCGCACACAGATGGGAGGCGCATAGCCCAGGCCGCCGGCTGGGGGTGTGGAGATGAGGCTGGGGCCAGGCAGGAGCGAGGGGTCACACAGCTTTGGGGACCCCGGCCCTGGCGCTCTCACAGCGCCTCCCACGCAACTGCCAGGACTCTGGGACCTCGTTTCCGGGTCCAGGGGTTAAAAATGCCCCTCACACAGGTGTTTGCAAACCTGTTCGCGGCGGCGTTTCTCACAACAAAAGATGGAAGCCCCTCGAGTGTCCAGGACGGGCGGGTGGGAGCAGCGTGGGCGGCACCATGGCCAGTGCCCGCCTCAAGGCAGGCGGCCTGCGGGGCTGGAACGGGGGCACTTGGGGACCTTCAGGGAGAGGAGCCGGAGGCCGGATGGATCCTGTGACCCCCGTTCCAGGAGACAGGCGAGCCTCTCCCAGCATGCTCCTCAGGGAGTGTCAGCCTTCGGGAGGGAAGTTTCAAGTTTCCCTTCTGACACTTTACTCCAAGAGCTGCACTGGCTGAACCCAACACCAGCTGCCGGGTGAGGTGGCGGTGAGCCCGGGAGCCCACGCCTCCCGCCTCCCGCGGTCCTCACCGCCCTGTGGGGGCTGGAGCCTCTGGAAGGGACCCCTCGTTCAGCCCCCTCTTGCAGCCCCCCTGCCCCTCCTGTGTTCCTGTGACTGAGACAAACCCCACCCTGAATCACCATGGCAACTCCGGGAACTGACCAATAAGGTCAGCAAAGGCACAAAAGTCAAGGCATGCACAGGCCCAGCCTAACAGGAGAGGAGGGGTGTGAGCTCTGCCTCAGCCTCCAGGGGGGAACCACTTACCGCGCCCCACCCCCCAGGTTCAATGAAATCCTCCGACCCCGCCCCCACCCGGACCTTTGTCCCCTTCCCCTAACCAGACCTCCCACCTGGACCTGCCACCCCTCCCCCACCTGGACTTCCCACCCCTCCCCCACCTGGACTTCCCACCCCTCCCCCACCCGCACCTCCCACTCATCCCCCACCAGGACCTCCCACCCAGACCTCCCACCTCTCCCTTACCTGGACCTCCCACCCCTACCCCACTCGAACCTCCCACCCCTCCCCTACCCAGGCCTCCCACCCTTTTCCCACCCAGATCTCCCACCCCTCCCCCACCCGGACCTCCCACTCCTCACCCACCCAGACCTCCCACCCTCTCCCCTACCCCAATGAGGTCTCTCCTTCCAGGGCCGCTGCCTGCTGCCCAGCGCCATGCACTAGAATGCACTTCCTGTGCCTTACTGAGTCCTCGGGGGTCTTGGAACTCCTCTTAGGCACCAACTGGAGCCTGGGCCCCAGGTGCCCAGCTGGGCCTTCCCGGGCCTTCCCAAACTCGCGAGGCCTGGAAACGAAGAATCTATCCCCACCAGTGCCTGTGGAAAGGCAGCATCACCGCAGCTCCAAAGGCCAGCCGGTCCCCCTGATGTCCACCTTGGGGGCAGGTAGAATCTTTTCTGTTCTGCAGCGACATTCAGGTCCCTAAAGTTGTCAAGCTCACACAAACAGTGAAATGAGGGTTTCCTGGGGAGGTTGTGGGGGAGGGTTTTTATCGCACCAGCCCCAGAAGTCTGTGCCCCACCCTGCCACACACACTGGAGCAGTTATATGGCTGCTGTTATGTCAGGTGGTTTTTCCTATGATGGAAAATGAAAACAAGTTGTTACTGGAATCCAACCACCTGGGAAAGTGAATGATGTGCTAAAGCTCCACAACTCAAAGCTGTGAATCAGCCAAAATAGTGTTTGGAAGGAAATTTAAAGTGCACAGTCGAGGGGACAGAAGACTGGAATGAAGTCCATAACCAAGACACTTTAAAGCAGTAGTTCTCAACCTTCCTAATGCCACCACCCTGTAATACAGTTCCTCATGTGGTGGTGACCCCTAACCATGAAATTATTTTCATTGCTACTTCATAACTGTAATCTTGCCACTGTTACGAATCCAATGGTCTTAGGTGACCCAGCAAGCGGTTCTCAACCTGTGGGGTCGTGACTCAGACAAAGACAAATACCATATGATCTCACATATAAGGGGAATCTTTAGTAAGTGAATAAATAAATGAATAAATAAAATAGCAATCACCAAAATCATCCACCAAACTTTCAGATGGAGATCAGACTGGTGGCTCCCCGATGGGAGGGAGAACTGGAGAAAGGGGCCGAAAGGCATGAGCTGTGGCCACAGGGATGCTGAATGGAATCTGCAGCATGATGACTGGAGGTAGCACTGCGGTCAGGAAGTTGTTTGAGAGACAATCACTAAGTTCTCCTCTCAAAGAGAAAAGTTTTTCTTTTCTTTTTCCTGCACCTCCAGGAGCAGATGCTGCTGGTGGAAGCCATGGGCTAATGGCATCAAGGTGCTCAGAAATGGGCCATCCTGCCTGGCCTGACACTTCACAGTGATGTTCAGGGTGGGGAAAAGGCAGGTTCACAGCTGCTCATCTGGAAAAGAATACAATAATTAATAAAAAAAAAAAAACATGAAAATAAACTATTTTTTTTTGCTTGCTCACAAATGTAAACCTACTTTTGCCCTACCCTGTATAGACATTGTTTTATCAAAGAAACTCACTATCCTATATTATAGAAGACTAATATGCAAATAGACTGAATGGTGGAACAACTGAACAACTACTTGCTATGATGTGTGCAAACCCCCAGGGGGCACTTGTGGAACATGCAGGCGTCAGCAGCAGGCAGCAGAGTGTGGAACATGGTGGGCGTTGCTGTAGTACGATGGTGGTGTAGATGAGTGGGGGCACCAAACCAAGGTGGGGTGTAGGTCGCTGTCATCATGGCAAGCTTCTGGTGGTTGGTGAGAATTCGCTTGGTGCCATCAGTGGGTGTGAGCAGCAGCTGCTGGCCACAATCACTCCTGAGGGCTTCAGCCCCTCCTCTGCTCCTGAGGGGCAATCAGAGCAGCAGCCACCACTTGCACCCTCTGCTGGCGCCAGTCCCAATCACTCCCGCTGTCAGCGGCTGTGAGCAGGGCCTGTGCCATCAGTGCTTGAGACCTGCACTGGTGAGAGTGGGGCTGCTTGCAGACAGGAGACCAGGGGCCAAGTGGCAATGGGGAGGAAGGTCCTAGACCCGCCCCAGCACCCACCGCAACCTTACAGCCCACAGTTCCTTTTAGAAGCATAAAATATGTACTTACTTTTTTGTGTTTTCTCCTCCCACCCTTCCAACCTTTCTTTTAATCCTCACCTGTGTTATTTTTCTATTGCTTTTAGAAAGAGTGAAAAGGGGTAATGAGAGATGGAGAGAGAGAGAAAGGGAGAGAGTTGTGAGAGGACATATCAATTGATTGCCTCTTGCAGAAGACATATTGGCATTTTTCAAAGTACTTATATCAACTGGAGGTACCCACCGCTTCCGTCTTGCAGGCGCCCCAACTCAGGCCAAGGATCAAACCTGCAACCCAAGTCATAAGTCCCCTTGACCAGTAATTGAAAACCAGGGAATGGGCTGACCCTCTAATCACTGAGCCACCAAGAGCCCCCTTCCCACTTTATGGGCCTCATGCTGAGGAGGAGGAGTAAGTTGGAACCTCCCATCCCCAGGAGAGCAGGAGGGAGCAGAGGGAGGGAGACAGTAATCCAGATGCTCTGGGTGGAGACCAAGGCAGTTTCTCCCTGAGCCTCCAGCACAGGAACAAGCAATGTGGGCCCCAGATGCCTTCAAGTCAGGCAACAAGATCCTTAACCACACAGTTCTCTTTTAATTAATTTTTATTGTGGAGAGTATTACAGATTCACCCTTTCCCCCCACTTACTCCCTCCACCTTCTCCCACCCCGCCCCAGGCCTTCCCTGCACTATTGTCTGTCCAAACTCATAATGCTTGATAGAAGTACTTTGAAAAATGCCAATATGTCTTCTTTATGCATATAAGAAAATGAGCATACCTAGCCATAACTTAAAGAGAAGTTACCATTTTAAGTTAAATTCTGCCCCACGTCAATTTTCCCCTCTGTTGCTACACACACAGCCTCTCTGATGGCCTCTCTGTCCCCTCCCTCCCTATTTGCCTCCCTCCCTCTTTTCCTCAGCTGTAGACACTGGCACTGGAGCAGGCACAGCACTGCTTCTCCATGCACCCCCCACCCTACCCACACCTTACCCCATTCAAAGTTTTGAGGACTTACTGCCTAGAATGCCCTCAAGATCAAGGGTGGTTCCCCCATGGAGCATGAAGGGTACATACTCTCCCCTTTGTTGTTCTCAGTTTGTCTCCCAACTTTCCCTGCAAGACCCTCTTCTCCAACACATTGTCCACTGCCCCCATCAGCCACCTCCATGGCGACCTCCTGCTTACCCAAAGCCAGGGGTCCCTCCTTTTCCCCTGCTCAGGGCCCAGGACACTGGAGGTATCCACCGCCTCCATGTTCATAAGGAAAGACTGCCAGGGGCTGAGGTTGTGACGGGCACTGTGGGCATCGCACACGAAGGAGCAGCTGTAGAGAGGAAGCTGGGACTGCAGCCTGGCACAAGGGACAATATGAATGCACCAGGCCCCTAGGCAGCAAGACCTTCAGCTGAAGGCCCAGGGCAGCCCTCAGAAGTGTGGGTTTGCCCAAAGAGTTCTATGGGCGCCTGGCTACTGATAGACATTTTTAAAAACTGGAGCTTACACACAAATGTGACCTCAGTTTCCCTTGAAAGGAAATCTGGGCTGGACTCAGGAAGCCTCTGCTGCCCACCCTGGTCTCAGTCCCCTGAGCCCACAGCTCACTTTCCCAGAGTCCATGGGCTAGCGGGCAGTCCTTGTCGTGGTCATCTGGGTGGGCCAGCCAGGAGAGCCTCACTCTAGTGCTCTGGCCTTTCGCCTCCCGCCGTGGCTGCAGGGCTCTCTGAGCCCAGGAGAACAAGCCCACCGCAGGGGTGTGAGGCCTCTGCTGCCTCCCAGCAATAGGACCATTGGCCAGAGCAAGTCCGTGACCCAGGGCCAAAGCCTCTGACAAGTCCAGGGATGAGTTTGCCATCTGACAAGCACATGGCCTCTCAGCAGGGCGGGTAGCAGATCCTTCAACCACCCCAGCCCCCTGTCCTCCGCCCGGCCCTTGGCTGAGGTGTTGTCTAACCCTGGGGCATCCAGCACTGTCCACCTGTCTGACACCCTTCCGGCCTCCTAACGATGCCATCGCCATCACCATCATCATCGAGAACCTCTACACAAACTGCTGTAAGGGAGCCCCAGGGGCCGGCAGTCTGCACACAGGACAAGCCACGGCCCAGAAGAAAGGGTCAAGGATGAGAGCATTCAAAGTCACAAAGTATCAGGGAGCAGATAGAGCCACAAAGAAACAGTGGCTGGAGGAGGGACGCGAGGGGGTCTCAGCAGGGCTGGGTTTCTGGCACTGGGCCTTTTTCAAGTCACTGCTGCCCAGGTGGCCCAAGACCAATGCAGCCAGAATTCCTGGCAGACACAGTGACCACAAGGACTTGACAGGAGGGTCCCTCCTGTCGGATTGTCTGCTTCAGTGCAGCATTGGGACCGAGGCCAGGTGGCTTGGGAGCTGCTAGGAGGGGAAGGAGGAGCCTTTGCTGGGCAGGGCAGTGTCTTGGTAAGTGGCCCAAACTGACTTTCAGCAGCTCAGCGAAGTCGCGATGCCACCAGGTGTGTGACCAGCTGGGCAAGGAGGCCCAGGACACCCCTGGCTGGAGAACAGGGTCAGCACTGGGACCTCTGAACACAGGAGCCTCCGCTGAGGGCCCTGCGAACCCCTGAAAGACACCAGACCAACTCTCAGACTCATGAAGGCAGTAGTGAGCACAGGACAGCTGGCCTCCCAGACTCCCAGACTCAGCGCTGTCAGCCTCCTTCATGTTTGAGGCGCCAATGATCAGTCCTTCCTGTTCAGCCTTCTTCACCCCAAGTGTGAGGAGGGGAAGCCACAGGGAGGCTCTCAATGAGACACTCACCAGCTCCCCAGGGTGATCTTCAGGGTTCTAGTTGCCACGCATAGGTCCACACCAGGGCAGGGGTGCCAGGGCAGGGTTGGTAGAGATGCAGTGGGGCCAGGGCAGCCAGGACGCACTGTCTGGTTCTGCTGCTTCCTGGGCCTGGAGCTCAAGGGCAGGGTAGGCCTCTAAGGAGGAAAGGCCAGGGGTCCAAACCGCAGGAGCAGCCACCTGGGTCAAGCGCTGCGTTTCCTGCTCTGCCCCTACTGGACATAGGCATTTCCAGGTGAGCCAGGTACCTGGCTGCTCACCACATGAGCCCTTTAACTGGGAGAGGAAGACAGAAGTGGCCTGAGGGAGCCTGGGGACCCAGGAGGTCTTTTGTTTGTCCAAGACAGTGGGGCCTGCAAGGAGCTGAGTACTGCCCCCGCCCCCCAGCACCCTGGCAGCCTCTCACACCCTGCCCCCAGCCCCGGGAGAACCACATGCCACCCTGGATGGCAAGGGACTCAAGCATATCAGCCCTGCATGCAAGACACGGAGCTGTGGGCTGCAGGGTCACAGATGCTGTGATCTTGGGCCCCACGTGTGGCCACTGTAACACACAGAGAAAGGAACAGGGGCCCCTCCTGCCATGCAATGCAGAGTCCTGCAAGGCGGCCCCCATCTTTCCCTCAGTTCCAGCTCCGCAGGCTCTGCAGGGGGGGGGGGGGGGGGGGGGCATGGCTTCCACTCCACAGCCCCCTGTGCCTGCTGGCCAGGACAGGCGCCTCTTCTCCATTTGCTTCTGTTTCCCTCCCCAGGGAGACTCCGAAACTGCTCAACTGCTGGCGGAGGGGTAGGAGGCCTTCCCTTTGACCCCTGGCTGCTGAGGGCAAAGCAGGGTCCAGGGAAATGCTTGCAAAGCTGTCATGCAGGTAACTGTGCCTGCTTTGGGATAAGACAGTTATTCAACCCTCTCCCAAGTGGGAGTTAGGGAATGGCTGCTATGTTGTAGGTCACTAAAATGGCTTTTTTCTTTTTGCAAAATTGTTTTCATTGAATAGAGTGAAATGGCTACCCAGAGAAAACCACTGTCAGCCCAGCGGCGGGCGGAGCTCAGTGGTTGAGCGTTGGCCTATGAACCAGGAGTTCACAGTTAGATTCAGATCAGGACACATGCCAATTCTGGCTCCATCCCCAGTGGGACAGGAGGGAGGTAGGGGTGCAGGAGGCAGCTGGTCTATGATTCTCTCTCATCGTAGATATTTCTCTTTCTCTTCCTCTCTTAAATTAATAAAAAATACTTTCAAAAATAAAGATGATCAGTGTTTGTGAGCTTTGGGTGAATAGCCTCCACATCACTCTTCCTAAACAAACGCCAGCACAGGTCTGCAGTCCATGCAAACGAGGCCTATCTGCCCATCTCTCCTGGTCCCACATGCCTGTCTCCCCTCCCTCCCCTCTTGGAGGAGGCTTCCCATCCTTGCACCAAGAGAGGGTCCTGCTGGCTCCAAGCCACACCCAGGGCTCTTTCCCAGCATCACCACAGCCCAGAGGAAGTGTATGTCCTGGGAGTTAGTTAGCTGGCCTGGCTGGAAAGACCTTGTAGGCTCAGCAGAAAGGACCTCTCCCTCACCCGCCACCACTCCCTCCTTTGGAAGGTAACCTTAGAGTATATGCTCCTTCAGCTGCTGGCAGCCAGTCTGCAGCCCCTCAGAAGGAGATTCTTGGCAGGGTTTGCAGAGCCTGGCAGCCTCCTGGGATGGACTGGGAGAGACCCACCCTGAACCCCCAGCCTGTGCACACAGTGGCATGTTCCACCCACAGCCAATGCAGGCAGGGCTGGTCTGAGTGGGTGATGCAAAGGTCTGCAGAGATGAAGGGGCCCGAGGGGCAGCCCTCTGATGGCTTCTGTGTAGATTTTACAGGATGCAAAGTCCCTGATTTCTGACCCAGGAATGAAATGCTTCCCTGCAGGGTGGGCCTGTCCGTCCTCAGGGCTGCCAGTGAGCTCGCAGGGCTAAAGAGTAAAGGGAGACCAACTTCTCCCCATTGCACACCTGCCTGCAGTTTCACTCTAATCCTGTTCCTGGGTTACTTTATGTGCTTGCATGTGGCAGTAGAATTTAGATTGCAGGCTCCTCTGTTTAATGGAAAACATGTTTCGTGATGGAAAGAGTAACCCCTGCAGTTATGCCTCAGCTGCAGGCTCTCTGCCAGGGGGAGACAGAATTGATGCTAAAGCCAGTTACCAAACGTCTACCTTAACTCTCTGCGGCCCTGGACCAGTCTGTCAGTGCTGGATCACAGAGCAACACCGCTGGGGGCTCAGGAGCCAGAACTCTGTGTTCCAACAGGCCTGCAGGCTGGAAACTCAGACCAAGTGCGGGCTTCCAGCCCACTGAGTCTCAGAGTCCTCCACAGTGGTGCCTCTGCCAGCCACAATGTACCACCAGGAGCAAAGGTTACCCCCGAATGAGGAAGCTCGCCAAGGCTCTGGTGTCCGTGGCTGATCCCGCTGTGACCACAGGCCTGGTCTGTCTTCCTCAGGCTCCCTTGCAAGTCCAGACTAGCACTGCTGTACATTTCCAGGCAAACAGACATTCCTGTTGAAGCATTCATCTTATATAAAAACTGATGTTTGAAATTTTAGCCCTGCTATTTTGGCTTCTGTAAATGCTTGCTTGCTTAAATAATAAGGAAAATAAGACTACTCCCATTCTAGAGAGGCCATAAACCTTCCCCAGAGGAAGGTATCAGTGCTGGCACCAGGCCAAGCCTTTGATTGAGGTCTCAAAGCCCCAGCACAAAGAGCTCTTTAAGAACTTGCAAAGGGGACCAGAAACACCCCATATTTGGGAAACAACATATAAATAGGGAAAGTTTCTCCTAGTTGGGGCCTGTGGGGAGCTGCCCGGTGCATAAGGGGTCCTAGAGATCTGAATGAAGACTCCAGACATAGCTCTGCTTTCTCACCCTTTAGTTAAATAAACAGAGATCTGAATGCAGACTCTAGACATAACTAAACAGCCTGGCTGGAAAAATGTTGACTTAGTGCAAACATGCTTACGTTCAAGATCTTGCAAGGTCTTGATTACTCAGAAGGTCAGTGACTGTGTTTGCAAATATCTGATTTGTGTAAATCCCTCCTCTGTGTGTCCTTAAATACTGTGCTGGAAACAAACTCAGGGCTGTAGACTCAAGTCTCAGTCCTCCCAATCCCATCTGTTCTTGTGTGTCTTTTCTTTATCCTCACCCCCTCATTTAGGTACTGTTCGACAGCAGGCAGGTACTGGCAGGGGCCCAGAATTTGAAATACAGTTTTGTCTAGACCTGGGTGAGAATAATAATAATAAAGTGTAACTCTATCTCTCTACTCGCTGGCATCTCCCAGCTGCTGAGGGTGAATATCAGACCTCTCTTCAGGTACAACCACTTCTTTACTACACACTTATACTTGCATTTCTTTTGTTCTTGAAAATATACTGCTCTTATTTGTACAGTAAAGTTGCAAATAGTCAAGTGTCCATCAAGTGCGAGCTGGTGGGATAAACTGTCGGACCTCCACACAATGGGGTGCCTTGATCTGTGAACAGGAACTGGGCATTTCCATAGAGCAAGACACGATGGCCAGGATATGTTCAGTGCAAAAACCAAGATGGAAAATGAGTATGGCATGCAGCTATGGACCTACTGAGGGGTATGAACCTATAACCACATTTCCTCATACACTAAAACTTTTGTAGAGGTGATATTTGGGGGAGGGGGTTAGACACACTCTAACACGCAGGCTGTATAGCCTCTCCCACTAACAGGCATCAGAGGCCCTAGAGAAATGGCTGGTTCAGGATCCAGAGAAGGAAAATACCACTGAGCCTTGAATGCCCTGTCATCCGGCAGCAACGCAGCCACTGAGGTGCAGAAAGAGGTCAGGAGGACTCTCCAGGCACACAAAGAACGTCCTGGCCACAGAGTGGCAGGTTAGGGCAAAGCAGGGCTGGCTGAAGGATATGATTTAGGGTCCCGAATCCTAGCGTGTGACTAGCATGCAGAGTACTTCACTCTGCTGACAGCCATCCCTGATGAGCTGAAGGATGTGGGCAGTGATTGTCCAGATCTGTTAGCATCCAAAAAGAGAAAAATACCTCTTTTGCCTCCTGACAGACATGTTGTCTACAGCCACTCTCACCCCAAATGAGAAGCCTACTGTGACCAGGTCTCCAGGTCTGATGTCGGGATGCAGAGAAGAGGAATAAGTTCAGTGGCATCACAGGGCACAGTGAGCCAAGCCCGGGTGGTGGAAACCATGTGAGACCCAGCACCTGGTTTCTGTAATAAAGAAATAGAAACAAATTATGAAACATCACAGAAATCTGGACTGATGCATATTTGGTCATAGTAAGGAATTGTTAAAATTCTTACGTTTCTGTTTTATAACACCTGTGTGTTTTGCAGAGTTCCTTTAGATGTAACTAGCAAACTGTTTATGGATAAATAATAGGAGTCTGAGATGTGTGTTAATATAATGTGTGAGAGGCAGAAAGAGGTGACTAGGCATATGGCTGGGGCAGAGTTGGCCATGAGTTGATAAATGATAGGCTGTGTGAGGGGACACTGTCCTTTTATTTTTGCATGTACTTGAAACTCTCCACAGAATTGCTCTGAATGTGCAGCTCTTTCTGCTCTGCGCTCACATTAGGAAGTGAACTGGGATCTGCCTGGGAGCCCTCTGCACCCCGTGTGCCTGAAGGTGCACCAGGCCTCCAAGCATGCTCCCCCTCTAATTGTGGTGAGGACAGGCTGACTTGCATCTCTCACCACTTCCGTTTGGTGGCAAACTTGGACACAGCCTTAGTCTCCTGGGCTCACTCAATATGGTCAGCCTTGAAGCTTTCAGTTTGGGCAGAAATATTCCAGGGACTGGGGCACAGGGAGAAATACTAGAAGCATCCCTCTGCTAGCCACAGTTATGGGGCAGCCGGAGCCAAGGCGAGAAACACACAGCAGCACATGGATCTTCAGGCACAAGCTCCACAGCAGTGTTTACAAAATGCCACTGCCCCACAGATCCTGGGCACGTGTTAAACATACACATGGTTCTCGCTGGTGTGGCTGAGTGGACAAAGCATTAGCCTGTGCAACAAAGGGTTCTAGGTTCGATTCTGCTTAAGGACACCTACCTCAGTCTCCTCCCTGGGGCCTGGTGTGGCACATTCAGGAGGCAACCAATCCATGTGTTTCTCTCACATTGATGTCTCTCTCTGTCTTTTCCTCCCTTCCACTCTCCCTAAAACTCAGTGGGAAAATATCCTCAGATAAAGATAACAACACACACACACACACACACACACACACACACTCAGTGAGGTAAAATAGGGTTACAGTTGTATGTGAAACAGTTTATTCTTGTATTATTAATTATCGTATTATTTTCCATATGAACAACAGTAACACTTCTTTCACCCCTGTATGTCCGAGGTGCTTCCAGGAAATGCTGCTGCCTATGACCTGGACTGGGTCCACTGCACTTCTGCCCAGGCCTAGGGGGTGGGAGCCATTGTGGGGCCTGCTCATTACAAACAACAGGCTCCTGGTTGCAGTTTTCAAACTGGAGGAGGAAGGAAGTTCGGGGGAAGGAGAGAGGAATGGAGGAAAGGGAGGAGTAAGGCTCTGGATATGGAACTTTGATATTTAGAGGTTTTGAACCTGAAGAAGTGGGTTCCTGTTGTTCTCAGCATGATGCCTCCGCAAACACTGAGCTACTGGGTGCATGTAATCAAGGTTAAGGTTACACTGCCTGCAGCTCTGTAACTCCCACCCAAACAAACCTCTCACATGATCCCTCAGGCTCCTCCCAGGGCCTGGGCTTGGGAATCTGCACAGCCCTCTGTGCACCTGCAGGGGGAGAGGGAGGTGCAGGGTGAGAGCGAGGACAAAAGGCAGATGTTCCCCTACAGCCCCCCTTGGGGCGACCAGGCAGTGTCTCTTTTTCCCAATCTAGTCTGCCCCATGAGGAGCCAGAGGGCCAGGGGCCTGTACTGGAGCTTAGGGCCACTTCTGGGAGCACGGACTGGTGCTGCTGGCTAGGTCCACTTCCAGGAGCAGGGGCATGTGCTGGTTGGCTAAGGCCACTTAGAGGAGCAAGGGCAGGTGCTGCTGGGTTAGGGCCACTACAAGGAGCAGGGGTAGGTGCTGCTGGGCTAGGGCCACTCACAGGAGCAGGGATAGCTGATGCTTGGCTAGGGCTACTCCCAGGTGCACGGGCTGGTGCTATTAGATTAGAGCACTGCAGAGAGCACAGGAAGGTGATGGTGAGCTAGGGCACTCCACAGAGCTCCATCAAGTGCTGGTGGGTGGGCTAGGGCCATTCCCATGAGGACAGGTAGGTGCTGGTGGGCTAGGGCCACTGCATGTAGCTCTGGCCTGTACTGGTGTGCTAGGGTCATTCCCAGAAGCAAGGACCAGTGATAGTGGTCCCTAGCCACTCTACAGAGCACAGGTATGTGCTGGGAGGGTAGGCCCACTCCCAGAATCAGGGGCAGCTGCTGCTGGACAAGGGCCACTCCCAGGATCATGAGCAGGTGCTTGTTGGCTAGGGCCACTCCCAGGAACAGGAGCAGGTGCTGCTGGGCTAGGGCCACTCCCAGGAGGAGGGGCAGGTGCTGCTGGGCTAGGGCTACTCCCAGGATTACATGCTGGTCAATGCTGAGCTAGGGACACTATCAATTGCTCAGTCAGGTGCTGGTGAGCTAGGGCACTCCACAAGCACGGGGAGGTGATTCTGGGCTTGGGCACTCCACAGAGCACGAGAAGGTGATGGTGGGCTTTGCACTCCACAGAACTCAGGACAGTGTTGGTGAGTGGACTAGGGCAATTCCCAGGAGCACAGGTAGCTGCTGGTAGTCTTGGGCCACTCTATGTAGCTTGAGCCAGTATTGGTGTGCTACGGCCACTCCCAGAAGCACTGACTGGTGACGGTGGTCCATGACCACTCCATGGCACATGGATATGTGCTGAGTGGATAGGGCTACTCCCAGGAACAACGGCAGGTGCTGGTGGGTTAGGGCCCTCCACAGAGCACGGGCAGGTGCGGGTGGGCTAAGGCCAGTTCTGGCAGCCCAGGACAGTGCTGGTTGGTAAGGGCCAGTCCCAGCAGCTTGGTTCGGTGCTGGTAGGCTCCTACACTCCAATGAGCAAGGGAAGGGCCGGTGGGCTAGGGCCATTCCCTGGAGCACGAGCAAGGGCTGGTGGGCTGGGGCCCCTCCTGGGAGCACGAGCTGGTGTTGGTGGGTTAGGACTACTACCAGGGGTACTGCGGGGCTGATGGGGTAGGGCCACTACCAGGAGCATGGGATGGTGCTGGAGGACTCAGACACTTCTAGAAGTAAGGGCTGGCACTGATGGGCTAGAGCCACTACACAGAACCTAGGCTAGTGCTAATGGGCAAGGACGACTCCACAGAGCACTGTCAGTGCTGCTGGGCTAGGGAAACTGTTGGGAGCCTGGGACTGTGTGTTGAGCAAGGGCCACTCAAGGGAACACAGCCAGTGCAGGTGGGCTAGGGCACTCCACAGAGCACGGGCAGGTGCAGGTGGGTTAGGGCACTCCACAGAGCACGGGCAGGTGCTGGTGAATGACGGCCACTCCCAGGAGAATTGGCAGGTGCTGGTGGGTTGGGCCACTTTCAGGAGAATTGGCAGGTGCTAGTGGGATAGGGTCACTCCACAGAGCACTTCTGTTGCTGTTGTGCTAGGGCCACTTCACAGAGCATGGCCCGTGCTGGTAGGCTGTGGTCACTCTGTATTACTCGGGACGGTGCTGGTGGGTAGGACAACTTCCAGGAACACAGGCTGGTGATGGTGGTCCAGAGCCACTCCATGGAGCACAGTCCTGTGCTGGTGGGTTAGGGCCATTTCTAGCAGCTGGTGTAGGTACTGCTGAGCTAGGGCCACTCCTAGGAGCACTGGCAGGTGCTGATATGGTCACTCCCAGAGCATGGCCCACTTTGGTTGGCTCGGCCTACTCCCCAAAACACGGAAAGGTGTCGGTGGGCTAGTGGCATTTCTGGCAGCCCAGGCCGGTGCTGGTGGGCTAAGGTGACTAAACAGAGGACGGCCGGTGTAGCTAGGCTAGGGCCACTTCCAGGAGCAGGGGCAGGTGCTGCTGGG
>JAAGEH010000482.1:3511-20303 GCA_011751065.1 Lasiurus cinereus
CAGTGGCTGCACCAGTTTGCATTCCCACCAGCAGTGCAAAAGGGTTTCCTTTTCTCCGCATCCTCACCAACACTTGTCGTTTGTTGATTTGTTGATCATTGCCATTCTGACAGGTGTGAGATATCGCATTGTCCTTTTGATTTATATTTCTTGGACATTTTCATGTCTCTTGGCCTTCCTTCTGTCTTCTTTGGAAAGTATCTATTTAGGTCCACTGCCCATTTTTTTATTGGTTTGTTTGTCTTCCTTTTGTTAGCTTGAATGAGTTCCCTGTAAATGTTGGAGATTAAACCCTTACCAATGGTTAAAATTGGTAAATATGTTCTCTCATCCAGTGGGCTTTCTTGCTGTTTTGTTGATGGTTTCCATTGCCTTTCAAAAGCTCTTAATTTTTTAAAATTTTCAATAAATCTTTATTCAGATTATTACAGTTGTTCCTCTTTTTCTCCCATTGGTCCCCTCCACCTGGTTCTCACCCCACTTTCTGCCCTTGCCCCCTCCCCACTGTCCTCATCTATAGGTGTATGATTTTTGTCCAGTCTTCTTCCTGACCCCACACATTCCTTTCACCTCAAGGATGGTCAGTTCTCTTCCTTTCTATGCCCCTGATTCTATTATATTGATTAGTTTATTCTGTTTATCAGATTTTTTATTCACTTGATTTTTAGATTAAATTGTTCATAGGTAGGTATTTGTTATTAATTTGTTGTTCATAATTTTATCTTTATCTTTTTCTTCTCTCTTCTTAAAGAATACTTTCAGCATTTCATTATTGGTTTGGTGGTAATGAACTCCTTTAGCTTTTTCTTATCTGTGAAGTTCTTTACCTAACCTTCAATTCTTAATAATAGCTTTGCTGGATAGAGTAATCTTGGTTGTAAGTTCTTGCTACTTATTACTTTGTGTGTGTTTTTCATTTTTTATTAATGTATTACAGGTGTACATATCTTCCCATTGCCCTGCCCATCCCACTCCCTCACCCCACAGTGTCTTGAATCCATTGGTTATGCTTATATGCATCTACACAAGTCCTTCAGTTGATCACTTTCTACTCCACCTCTCCCAAACCTTCCCACTGTAATTTGACAGTCTTATGCTTTTCTGACTCTGTATATTTTTATCAGTTTATTTTTTTATTATCCATAAATGAATGACATCATGTTGTATTTTTTTTTCCATTGAATTGCTTATTTCACTTAGTATAATGCTCTCCAGTTCTATCCAGGTTGCTGCAAATGATAAGAATTCTTTCTTTTTTTATGGCAGCATAGTATTTCATTGTGTAGAGGTACCATTGTTTTCTGATCCAGTCATCTCCTGACGGGCACCTAGGCTGTTTCCAAATCTAAGCTATTGTAACTTGTGCTGCTATGAACATAGGGGTGCATATATCCTTTCTGATTGTTGTTTCTAATTTCTTAGAATATATTCTTAGGAGTGGGATTACTCTGTTAAACGGGAGTTCCATTTTTAGTTTTTTAAGGAAACTCCACACTGTTCTCCACAGTAACTGCACCAGTCTGCATTTCCACCAGCAGTGCAAAAGAAGTTCCTTTTTTTTCCCACATCCTCTTCAACACTTGTCATTTGTTGATTTGTTCATGATTGCCACTGTGAAAGGTGTGAGATGGTATCTCATTGTTTTGATTTGCATCTCGCAGATAATTACTGACTTTAAGCATATTTTCATGTGTCTCTTGGCCTTTCTTCTTTCAAAAAGATTCTATTTAGTTCCATTGCCCACTTTCTTATTGGATTATTTATCTTTTATTAAGTTGGAGAAGTTGCCTATAGGTGTTGGAGATTAAAACTTTATCAGTGACAACATTTGCAAATATGTTCTCCCATACTGTGGGCTTTCTTATGATGCTTGCTATGATTTCTGTCTTCCTGAATTTGAAGAGAATTGTTTTGTTGGTAGATTCTTTTGCTACGCAAAAGCTTTTAATTTTGATGTAGTCCCATTTGTTTATTTTCTCTTTAGCTTCCATTGCCCAAGGACCAGTACCAGCGAAGAAGTTCCTTTGGCATCTGAGTTTTTACTGCCTGTGGATTCCTCTAGTATGTTTATCCTTTCCCATCTTAGGTTTAAGTCCTGTATCAATTTTGAGTTTATATTTGTGTATGGTGTAAGTTGGTGGTCTAGTTTGTATTTTGAATGTATCTGTCCAATTTCCCCAACACCATTTATTGTCTTGGCTCCATTGTATGTTCATTCATCCTTTGTCAAATGTTAATTGAGCATAGTGGTTTGGGTCGATATCTGGATTCTCTATTCTATTCCATTGATCTATATGTCTGTGCTTGTTCCAGTACCAGGCTGTTTTGAGAACAGTGGTTTTGAAATACACCTTGAAATCTTGTATTGAGACCCCACCTATTTTATTCTTCTTTCTCAGGGTTGCTTTGGCTATTGGGAGTAATTTTTTTTTGTTCCAGATTGATTTTTGGAGAGTTCTTTCTAGGTCTGTGAAATGTGCCATTAGTATTTTAATGGGGAGTGCATTGAATCTATAGACTGCTTTAGGTAGTATGGACATTTTAATGATGTTGATTCTCCCAATCCATGAGCATGATATACTGTTCCATCTGTTAACCTTTTCCTCTATTTATTTTTTCAGTGTCCTGTAGTTTTCTGTATATAGGCCTTGTACCTCCTTAGTTATGTTTATTCCTAGGTATCTTATTTTTTTTTTTTGTGCAATGGTAAATGCAATTGCTTTTTTTAGTCCCTTTTTCTGTAAGTCACTATTGGTGTATGAAATTCCAAAGATTTATTGGTGTTAATTTTGTATCCTGCTACATTTCCAAATTCATTTATTAAGTCCATTAGTTTTTTGATGGAGTCTTTCAGGTTTTTTATGTACAATATCATGTCATCTACAAATCAGGACAACTTTACTTCTTTTACAATTTGGATGCCTTTTACTTTCTTCTTGTCTGATTGCAATGGCTAATATTTCTAGTACTATATCAAACAGGAGTGGTGAGAATGGGCATCCCTGTGTTGTTAATGTTCTTAGAACAAATGGTTTTAGATTTTGCCCATTGAGTATGATGTAGCTATTGTGTATCATATATAGTTTTTCTGATATTGATGTATGATCCTTCTATTCCCACCTTCTTGATAGTTTTTTTTTTTAATCAAGAAAGGACTTTGGATTTCGTCAAATGCTTTTTCTGCATCAATTGATATGACTATATGGATTTTTTCTCTCAATTTGTTTATGTGATGTATCACATTTATTGATTTGCAGATAATGTGCCATCCTTGCAACCCTGGGATAATTCCTACTTGGTCATAGTGTATGATCTTTCCGATGTACTGCTGGATCCGATTGGCTAGAATTCTGTTGAGGATTTTGGCATCTATGCTCATAAGGGATATTGGCCTGTAATTTTCTTTCATTGTGTTGTCTTGATCTGATTTTGGTATTAGGTTGATACTGGCTTCATAGAAGGAGCTTCGAAGTATTCCTTCTTGAATTTTTTTAGAATATTCTGAGGAGGATACGTTTTAATTCTTCCTTGAATGTTTGGTAAAATTCCCCTTTGTAGCTGTCTGGCCCTGGGCTTTTGTTTGCTGGAAGCTTTTTGATGCCTGCACACAGGCAAATAGGCATCCATAGTTATTGGCCTATTGAGATGTTTAGATTCTTCCTGATTTAGTTTTGGAAGATTATATTTTTTTAGGAATATGTCCATTTCCTCCAGGTTGTCCAGTTTGTTGAAATACAGTTGTTCATAGTACTTTTTACAAATCCTGTGTATGTTGGTGGGGTCTGTTGTTATTTCACCTCTTTCATTTCTACTTTGTTTATTTGGATCCTCTCCCTTAGCTTCTTTGTGAGCCTAGCTGGAGGGTCATCAATCTTGTTTATCCTTTTAAAGAAGAAACTCTTGATTTTTTTTGATGTTTTGTATTATTTATTTGGTCTCTGGCTTTAATCTCTGCTCTGATCTTTATTCTTTACTTCCTTCTGCACACAGTGAGCTCTTCTTATTGCTCTTTTTCTAATTCTTTTGAGTTTTAGGGTTAAGTAATTTATTACCATTCTTTTTTTTTTTCCCAATAGGCTTATAAAGCTATGAACTTCCCTCTCAAGACTGCTTTCACTCTGTCCCAAAGATTTAAATTGTTTTGTTTTCATTGTCATTTGTTGCCATGATGTGTTTTTTTTTAATTTCGTCATTGATCTCTCTGGTTACCCAGTCATTGTTTAGTAGCATGCTGTTTAGTCTCCGGGTGTTTGATTTTTATTGTAGTTGATTTCCAGTTTTATGCCAATGTGATCTGTGAAGATTCTTGTTATGATTTCTATTTTCTTGAATTTAAGAGACTTTGCCCATGATCCATCATATATTCTGTCTTTGAAATGACCCATGTGCACTTGAAAAGGATGTATACTCTCTGGAATTGGGGTGAAATGTTCTGAAGATGTCAATTAACTCCATCAGGTCTATTGAGTCATTTAGGATTGATGTTTCTTTGCTGATTTTTTTGTTTAGAGGATTTGTCCAATGGTGATAATGGGGTATTAAATTCTCCTACTATGACTGTATTGCTTTCAATCTTTCCCTTGATGTCCTCCAGGAGTTTTTTGTTTTAACGTATTTGAGAGCTCCTGTATTGGGTACATATATGTTTATCAGAGTTATTTCTTTTTGTTGAATTGCTCTCTGTAGTATAAGGAAGGGATCTTCCTTATCTCTTATGTCCTTCATTTTGGGATCTAATTTGTTAGATATAAGTATTGCTATATCAGCTTTTTTTCATATCCATTTGTCTGAAAATCTTTTTTCCATCCCTTCACCTTCAGTCTGTGTACCTTTTTTTTTTTTTTCTGTGGTGGGTTCTTGTAAACAGCAGATATATGGTTTGTGTTTTCTTATCCAGTTCATTAACCTGTGTCTTTTGATGGGGCATTTATTCCATTTACATCTAAAAGTTATTGATAGGTACTTATTTGTCATCATTTGTATTTTTTATGTCTGTGTTCCTTCACTTCCTATTTCTTTTTTTTTCCTTTTTTTCAGGAGACCCTTCAACATTTCTTGCATTGCTAGTTTGGTGATAATAAATTCCCTTAGTCCTTTTTTTTGTTTGTGAAGCACCTGATTTCACCTTCAAATTTGATTGATAGCCTTGCTGGGTATAGTATTCTTGGATTCAGACCTTTCCTTTCCATGACTTTATTTCAATCCATTCCCTTCTGACATGATGAGTTTGTGTTGAGAAATCAGTCGCTGGTTTTATGGGGGTTCCTTTGTAGGTAACTTTCTGTCTCTTTCTGGCCACTTTTAAGATTCTTAATTTGTCATTGGTGTTTGCCAATTTAATTATAATATGTCTTGGCATAGGTCTTTTGGGTTTCATTTTGTTTGGGACCTTGTGAGCTTCTTGGATTTGTGTAGGTTTTTTTCTTCCCTATATCAGGGAAGTTTTCTGTCATTATTTCTTCAAACAGATTTTCTATTCCTTGCTCATTTTCCTGTCCTTCTGAAATGCCTATTATGTGGATGTTTTGTTTCATGTAGTTCCATAGTTCCCTTAGGCACTCCTTCTGCTTTTTAATTTTTTTTTTCTAGACGCTGATCTACTTGGGTATTTTTTTTTCCTATCTTGTCTTCTAGTGGTCCTCTCCTTCTTGTCTATACTTGATGCTTCCTCTTGAGTTCTTTACAGCAGCAATGTCATTTTTCATTTCTTCTTTGTTCCGCTTCATTTCCTCTCCATTCTTACTCATTTTGTTGAATTTATCTTCCATGCTTTTCAGCCACCTTTTAACCATTTATCTGAATTCTTTCTCTGGGAGGTTGGTTGCCTCCATTTCATTTACAGTGGTACCTCGAGATACGAATGCACTAACATATGAGATTTTTGAGATACGAGCCATCAAGCGAGCGATTTTTGCTTTGAAATACGAGTAACATTTTAGATAGGAGTAATCGCGTGGATCGGCCGGCTGCACATGACCCACCAGTTTACCGCAACTCAAGCATCTCATAGTTTCCCACACCTAAAGGTTACGGAACGAATTAAACTTTTATCTTGAGGTACCACTGTACTTGCTTTTCTGGTGTGCCTGCTTTTCTTTCATATGCAGGCTATGTCTTTGTTTCCCCATGGTCTCCCTTCTCTGGGTATCTGGTTATGCACTTCTCTCTCTCCTTATCCCAGCCAAAATCTGACCTATGTGTGGAGTGTATAGCTCCTCTGAATCCGAGCGTTTGAGTCAATTGGGGACCAGGGTTCTGGGGTTCACAGCTTTTCAGTGGATGCCAGAGTTGTAGATTTTCAGGCTTCCAATAACACCTACTTTCACCTTCAAGATGGCAGGTTTATTATAAGAAGGTGTAACTTGGGAACAACCAGCCACACAAAGGAGATGCCAATTGGAGGGGATGCAAAGGGTGTGGAGTTTTCAAGTCTCTCCAAGATGGTCACTCTCCACCAACCTCTTAGTCTTCATTTACTTGGAAACTGGACAAACCTGTGTGTGTGTGTGTGTGTGTGTGTGTGTGTGTGTGTGTGTGTGTGTGTGTTTGTTTACATGTGTTATCTCTCTTCATTACTTTGAATATTTCTTGACACTCCCATCTGGCCTGCATAGTTTCTATTGAGAAATCAGTTAGCCATCGTACGGTTACTCCCTTATAGGTAACAAACTGTTTTTTCCTTACTACTTTTAATATTCCCTTTGTCTTTTGCTCTTGGCATTTTAATTACGATATGTCTTTGTGAGGTCCTCTTTGCATTCCTTTGTTTGGGGTTCTGTGTGCTTCTGAATTTGTAAGTCTATTTCTTACACTAGGTGGACATTTTCTGTCATTATATCTTCAAATAGGTTTTCAATATCTTGTCTCTTCTTCTGTCACCCCATAATTCAGATATTGGTATACTTGAATTTGTCTCAGAGGCTCCTTACACTATCTTCATATTTTTGGATTCTTCTTTCTTTTTTTAATTTAAAAAAACACACGTATTTTATTGATTTTTTTACAAAGAGGAAAGGAGAGGGATAGAGAGCTAGAAACATTGATCAGCTGCCTCCTGTACACCTCCTACTGGGAATGTGCCAGCAACCAAGGTACAAGCCCTTGACTGGAATGAAATCTGGGACCTTTCAGTCTGCAGGCTGACACTATCCACTGTGCCCCTGGTCAGGGCTTGGATTATATTTTCTTTTTGCTTTTCTGGTTGGGTGTTTTTTGCTTGCTCATATTTAAAATCTTTGACTTGATTTTTGAGGTCCTCTAGTCTGTTGTTGGATCTCTTTATATTATTATTTATTTCAGTCAGTGTATGCTTAATTTCTAGTTGATCCTTTTACATATCTTTGAGGGTCCCACTGAATTTATCAGTGGTTTATAGAAGGTTCTTGATTTTTTTTTCTATGAATGAGGTCAATGGGAGGGAAGTAAGGGCAGAGGGATGGGTGGGAGTGGGGTGGAGGGGGGGCTATGGAGGGGAAAAAAGAGAAACAAATGTAATAATCTGAATAATAAAGATATAATTTAAAAAAAAGATTCATGAAAAACTTTATGACTGGCCCTGGCCAGTTTGGTTCAGTGGATAGAGTGTCAGCCTGCAAACTGAGGAGTCCCAGGTTCAATTCCGGTCAAGGGCATGTACCTTGGTTGTGGGCACATCCCCAGTGGAGCTGTGTAAGAGGCAGTTGATTGGTATTTGTCTCTCATCAATATTTCTAATTCTGTATCCTTCTCCTTTCCTCTCTGTAAAAAAATCAATAACATTTATTTTTTTAAAAGAAAAGGAAACCTTATAGCCATGGTTTTGAACTCTATATCCAGTAGTTTGCTGTCCTCCATTCCTGTCATTTGTGATCTGTTTCTTTATCTCTGCATTTTGGCTGCTTCTGTGTTTATAGAGTGACTTTGTGTGCTAGATGTACTATACAGCCCAGTGGCTTAGCCTCCCCAATTACCTGAGATGGACACGCTTGGTGTACTCCTTTGTGGGCTCTTTGCACAGTTTTGTTGTAGTAAAACCTTGATTGTTGTTGGTATTACTGGGGGAATTGACCTTCAGGTCAATTGGCTATGAGGATGAGCTGTGTCTACAATGGGAGAACTTCAGTGCAGGAGACATCCTGATGGGTCAAGACTTGCTTCAGTGGGGCTTTGGTGCTCACTGAGTCTGCCCTTTGAGTGTGTCCCTTATGGATCTGAGGAGTTGTAATCTGGATGGTCCTACTCTGGCCTCTGGGAGATCCAAGGGAGCACTAATTTAGCATCTGCCTGAGGCCACCCAGCAGGAGCTATGGAGAGATCTGCAGATTCCTCTTCTTGATTTGGGGTTCAGAAGTGCCAAGTTGAGGCCTATATGTGAAGCAATGCAAGCTGCTGTGGGGCCTTGTGTCTTTTTTTGGTGGCTCTGCAGCCCTCTGATTCAGCTGCAGTTTGTTAGGTAATTTTAGGTTGCAAAGGGCCAGGCCATTCATATTAAATGCGCCTGCCCACAGCTTTGGTGGGCCAGGGTGTCAGGGCATTGCAAATAGGTAAGGTGATTTTCAGCCATGCTGAAGAGGCCCCCAGGTATCAGTGTCCCTCAGCAATTGCTGCAAGCACCTCTGAGAGAAAGCCACCCTCGATTTCCGTCTGAGGCCAAACCATCCAGTTTCTCCCCGTTTGGTCTGGGTCCAGTCTTCCCAGGAACTGGAGTTCAGGGCAGTTGGGAACTTGTCTCTCCCTCCTGATTGAAAAAGACTATCACATTCTCAGTTGCTGTTCCTTTCTGCACGCTTGCCTCTGTACTTCTGCACTTTACATCCACAGCTTATTTGAGTCTCAGGATGATTTTCTCTTTCCTTCTAGTTGTAGACTTTCCACTCAGTCAGCCTTTCTGTGGTTCTAGGTGATATCCATTTTGTCTTTTAGTTGTAATTTTGGAGTGGTTGTGCAAGGCAGCAATTTCTGGTGTTTCTCTATTCCTAGGTGTCTTAATTTTTTTTTTTTTTGGTGCAATGGTAAATGGAATTACTTTCTTAGTCTCTTTCTGTAAGTTCACTATTGTGTAAAGAAATGCCATGAATTTCTTGGAATTAATTTTGTGTCCTTCTACATTGCTAAATTCATTTATTAAGTCTAGTAATTTTTGATAGAGTTTTTAGAGATTTCTTTGTACAGTATCATGTCATCTGCAAATAAGGACAGTTCTACTTCTTTTCCAATTTGGATGCCTTTTATTTCTTCTTCTTGTCTGATTGCAATGGCTAGTACTTCCAGTACTGTGTCGAACAGGAGTGGTGAGAGTGGGCATCCCTGTCTTGTTCCTGTTCTTAAGGAAAATGGTTTTAGTTTTTACCCATTGAGTATGATGTTAGCTGTGGGTTTACTATGTATTGCTTTTATTATGTTGAGGTATGATCCTTCTATTCCCATCTTGTTGATAGTTTTTGTTTGTTTGTTTTTTTTATCAAGAAAGGGTGTTGGATTTTGTCAAATGTTTTTTCATCATCAATTGATAAGACTATATGATTTCTATCTGTTTGTTTATGTGATATATTGTGTTTATCAATTTGCAGATATTGTACCATCCTTGCATCCCCTGGATATATCCTACTTGGTCATGGTGTATGATGTTTTTGATGTACTGCTAACATGTTGTTGAGGATTTTGGCATCTATGTACATAAGAGATATTGGCCTGTAATTCTCTTTCATTGTGTTATCTTTATCTGTTTTTGTTTTTTGTTTTTGTTTTTGTTTTTGGTATTAGCATGATCTGGCTTCATAGAATAAGCTTGGAAATGTTGTTTCCTCTAAATTTTTTGGAATAGTCTGGGGAGGATAGGCTTTAGTTCTTCTTTGAATGTTTGGTAACTCCCCTGTGAAGCCATTTGACCCTGGGCTTTTGTTTACTGGAAGCTTTTTGATGACTGCTTCAATTTCTTCCATAGTTATTAGCCTATTTAGATGTTTAGATTCTTCCTGATTGCGCGTTGAAAGGGTGTATCTTTTTAGGAATATGTCGATTTCTTTCAGGTTGTAGAGTTTGTTGAAATATGCTATTTTTCAACAATCCTTTGTATTTTTGTGGGGTCTACTGTAGTTCTCCTCTTTCATTTCTGATTTTGTTTATTTGGATCCTCTCTCTTTGCTTCTTGGTGAGCCTAGCTAGAGGTTCATCAATCTTGTTTATCCTCTCAAAGAACCAGCTCTTGGTTTTGTTGATCCTTTGTATTGTTTTTTTGGTCTCTATGTCCTTTATCTCTGCTCTGATCTTTATTATTTCCTTCCTTTTGCATACACTGGTCTTTTCTTGTTGCTCTCTTCCTAAATCTTTGACATGTAAGATTAGGTAATTTATTACCATTGTTTCTTATTTTTTGCAGTAGTGTTGTAGTGCTATGAACTTCCCTTTCAAGACTGCTTTTGCTGTGTTCCACAGATTTTGGGTTGTTGTTTTCATTGTTGTTTTTTGCCATGATGTTTACTTCTTCTTTGATCTCTCTGGTAATCCAGTCATTGTTTAATAGTGTGCTGTTTAGTCTCAATGTTTGATTTTTTGAGATTGTTTTTATTATAGATGATTTGCAGTTTTATGTCACTCTGATCTGCGAATATGCCTGAATTTGAATATTCTTTGCCTGTGACACAATATGTGGTCTATCTTTTAAAATGACCAATGTGCACTTGAGAAGAATGTATATTTCATGGATTTGCGGTGAAGTGTTCTGAAGATATTAAGTCCATCTGATCTAGTGAGTCATTCATGATTGCTGTTTCTTTTCTGATTTTTTTGTCCAGAGGTTATATCCAGTGATATCAGTGGTTTATTAAATTTCTCTACTCTGATTGTGTTATCACTCTCCATTGATATCTGCTAGTAGTTTTTTTTTTTTGTGTGTGTGTGTGTGTGTTTTGGGGGGTATGAGAGGTGTTCCTGCATTAGGTACATATGTTTGTAAGTGATCTATCCTCTGGAAATATCAATTCCTTTAGTATTATGAAGTGGCCTTCCTTATCTCTTGTTATGGCCTTCACTTTGGGATCTCATTTTTCACAGAGAAGTATTGGTACCCCAGCTTTTTTTTTTCATTTCCATTTGCCTGAAAAATATTTTTCCATCCCTTCACTTTCAGTCTGTGTGAGTCCCTTGTTCTGAGATGATTTTCTTGTAGACAACATATTATGAGTTGAATTTTTTTATCCCTTCAGCCACTCAGTGTCTTTGATTAGAGCATTTAGCCAGTTTACTTTTAAACTTACTATTGAAAGATACTTATTTGTAGTCATTTTAATTTTTGTGTCTGTGATTTTTCTTTTTTTTTATTCTTTTTATTGCATTCCCTTAGCATTTCGTGCATTGCTGGTTTGGTAGTGATAAACTTCATTAGCTTTCATTAGCCCTTTTTTTGTCTTTTTTTTTTTTTTTTTGTCTGCGAAGCTCTGGATTTCCCTTTCAATTTTGATTACTAGTATTGTAGGTTAGAGTATTCTTGGATTCAGTCCTTTGCTTTGCAACACTTTGTATACCTCCTTCCATTCCCATCTATCTTGATGTGTTTCTGTTGAGAAATCATTTGATAATTGGATGGGGATCCTTTGTAGGTAACTCTGTCTCTTGTAGCCTTCCAGATTTTCTCTTTGTCATGAACATTTGCCATTGAAATTATGTCCTGTCTTGGTATATGTCTTTTGGGATTCATCTTGCTTGGGACTGTCTTTATTTGTGTACCTTATTTCTTCCTCAGATCTTGGAAGTTTTCTGACCTTATTTTTTCAAATAGCTTTTCTAATCCTTGCTGCTCTTCTTGTCCCTCTGGCAGCCCTATTATATGTATGTTATTTCATTTCATGTTGGCCCAAAGCTCCCTTAGGCTCTCTTGCTGCTTTTATTTTTTTTTCCAGTTACTGTTCAGATTAAGCTTGTT
Organism: Lasiurus cinereus; assembly: GCA_011751065.1. Classification (NCBI taxonomy): domain Eukaryota; kingdom Metazoa; phylum Chordata; class Mammalia; order Chiroptera; family Vespertilionidae; genus Lasiurus; species Lasiurus cinereus. The sequence goes on from JAAGEH010000482.1 coordinate 15,411, forward strand.
TCTCTAAGTCAGTGGTCGGCAAACAGTGGCTCAGGAGCCACATGTGGCCCTTTGGCCCTTTGAGTGTGGTTCTTCCACAAAATACCACAACCTGGGCAAGTCTATTTGGAAGAAGTGGCATTAGAAGAAATATGAGTTCAAAAAATTTGGTTCTCAAAAGAAATTTCTATTGTTGTACTGTGGATGTTTGGCTCTGTTGACTAAGGAGTTTGTCAACCACTGCTCTAACTTATTATCTAACTCAATAATTCAGTACTCTACTTTTTTAGTGTACTGTTGAAAACCTTCCATGGTGTTTTTGATTGTAGCTATATCCCTTTTCATTTCTTCCTGATTCTTGCATAGGTGGTTGATTTTCTCATCCATCCAGTAAATTAATTGTACAACATTATTCTGAATTCTTTTGCTGCCATGTTGTGTGCTTCAATTTCATTAATATCCTTTTTGGGGAATTGTGTTGTCTCCCCATTCTGACTATCACTAGAATGATCAAATGTTGAGTTTCGTGGGCTTGGGCCATGTACAGTGGGAGCTTCGCACCACTTGAGTATCAATGAAGAGCTCCAACACGAGATGTGTGGCTGCCATGGATTGGTGGGAACCCGGCTTGCCCAGAGTCAGTGTTACCAGCACACAGTGTTGCCTCGTGTGCACACCTAGAATCAGACCCTGCCTGCATCACATTGAAACAGAGACCCTGCTGGCATGTGCCAAGAATCAGAGCTTTCTACTGCATGCTAGGAGTCAGAGTTCCCCTATGCCTGCAACAAGAATCCAGTAGCAGAGCCTCTGGTGCTTCATTTGGCTTTGCACTGAGAATCAGGGTCCCGATGTTACACATGTACCAACTATTGGAGTCACTGGCTCTTATTGTGAATGCACGGGATGTCAGGGATCTCAGGCACAGGTGATACAAGACAGATTCAAGTCACTGATGCTTAGTGCTGCCTCCTGCCTAAAGAATCGGGGACCCTTTAAAGAATTGGGGGCTGGGTTGCACAGTAGCACTATGTCAGCAGGAAGTCTGCTCCTGTGCTGCAGAAAAGAGCCTTTTAGTTTGCTTGCCCAAAATTGAAGTCAGGTGGCACTGCCACCCTGCATGGCCTTTGGATTTGGTTGCCTGATTGCGGGGAACATATTCCCAGTGTTTGCATGCTCCCAGGCTCAAATTCCTGTAGTGGAGCTGTGGCCTGTACAAGGGGTGGGTCTACCAGTTAATATGGCACTGCCTGCAAGCCTGTGGGGAGGAGATCGGCTTTGTGACTCACAGAAATCTGCAGCTGGGATGTCTTGGATTCTTGGTGTCTGAGTTTGCAGCTGTTGTTGCAGGTCTCTGTCACTAGTGGCTACACGGTCCTGGTTTGTGTCTGAGAGCAGACTGGGTGGTGCTGAGGCCAGGATCCTAGTCTGAAGTAGCTCTCTTTGTCAATATGACATGGTCTCTGTGCTCGAGCTGGCCACCCCAGAGTGTCCATGTTGGGAGCAGGGCTCTGTTCATCTAAGACTGCCCAGTTTGGCAGCCCCTTCAAGTTTTTTGTTTTTATGTAGTACCATTTGTATATTTTTTCCTTAGTTCCCATTGTCCTAGATGATGTATCAGTAAAGACATTGCTATGAGAGATGTCTGAGATTTTGGTGCCTAGGGCTTCTTCTGGGACTTTTATGGTTTCATATCTTACATTTAAGTATTTTATCCATTTTGACGTTATTCTTCTGTATGGTGTAAGTTGGTGGTCTAGTTTAATTTTTTTTTGCATGTACTTGTTCAATATTCCCATATTGAAAAGATTGTCTCTGCTCCAATATGTGCTCTTGCCGCCTTTGTCAAATATTAACTGATCATAGTGGTTTGGGTTGATTTCTGTGATTATAGTGGCTTTGTAATGTAACTTGATATCTATTGTGATTCCTCCTACTTTATTATACTTTCTCAAGATTGCTGCAGCATTTCAAGGTCTTTTTATTGTTGTTGTTCTATGTAAATGTTTGGAGTGTTTGTTCTAGAATTTTGAAACATGTTGATATTTTAAATATATAGATTGTTTTGGATAATATGGACATTTTAATGATGTTGATCCTACCAATCCATGAACATGGTATATTCTTCCACTTGTCTATGTCTTCCTCTATCACTTTTTTCTATGTCCTATAGCTTTCAGAGTACAACTTTTTTTACTTCCTTGATTAAGTTTATTCCTTAGCATCTTAATTTTGTTGTTATAATGATAAATATAATTGTTTTTTATATTTCTGCGCATTCACTATTGGTGTTTAAAATGTGATGGATTTCTGGGTGTTAATTTTGTACACTGCTATGTTTCTGAATTCATTTATTAAGTCTAGTAGGTTTTTGATGGAGTATTTTGGCATTTATATGTACAGAATCATGTCATCTACAAATAGTAAGTGTTTTACTTCCTACTTTCTAACCTAGATGTCTTTTATTTCTTTTTCTTGTCTGATACTTATGGCCAGGACTTCCATTACTATGTTAAAAAGGGTGATGAAAGAGTTTATCCCTGTTTTGTTCCTTTTCTTAAGGGAAATTGTTTTAGTTTTTGATGATTGAGTATGATGTTGGCTGTAGGTTTGTCATATATGGTCTTTATTATGTTGAGGTATGATCCCTCTATTCCCACCTTGCTGAGAGTTTTTATCAAGAAATGTGTTGGATTTTGTCAAATGCTTTCTATACATCAATTGATGTGATCATGTAATTTTTTCATTTAATCTGTTGATGTGATGTGTCAGATTTATTGATTTGGGAATATTGTCTAACCGTGCATCTTAGGAATAGATCTTACTTGGTCATGGTGTATGATCCTTTTAATATATTGCTACATCCAATTTGTTGAAATAATGAAGAGCATTTTAGAGTCTATGTTCATCAGGAATATTGGCCTGAAGTTCTATTTCTTTATAATGTCTTTGGAATTAGGGTAATGCTGGCCTCATAAAAAGATTTTAGAAGTGTTCCTTCCTCTTGAATATTTTGGAATAGTTTGAAGACAATATGTTTTAGTTCTTTGAATGTTTGATAAAACTCTATTGTGAAGCCATTTGGTCTGGGGCTTTAGTTTGCTTGCAGTTTTTTTCTTTTCGTTTCTTTTTTTTTTTTTTACTACTGCTTCAATTTCATCAGTAGTTATCAGCCTATTTAGGTTTTCTGATTCGTTTCTGATTGAGTTTTGGAAAGTTGCATTTTCCTAGAAATGTGTCGATTTTGTCAAGGTTGTATCATGTAATTAGAATAAAGTCACCAATAGTTTTGTTTGTTTGTTTTTTGTTTGTTTTTTACTATCCGTTGTATGTCTATGGGGTCACTTGTTATGTTGCCTCTTTCATTTTTATTTTTATTTGCGTCCTCTCTCTTTGCTTCTTGATGAGTCTGGCTACAGGTTCATCAATATTATTCTTTCAAAAATCGGATCTTTGTTTCATTTATTTTTAATTTTTTATTTTATTGTTTAAAGTATTACACATAGTAGTACATATACCTCCTTCCCCCCATCTCCATTAACCTTCGCCCAGATTCCCCTTCGCATCGTCATATGCTTTCAGCCCACCTCAGTGACTTGTGTCCACTGGATGCACTTATATACATGCAGACAACTCATTTGGTTGATCTCTTTACCCCCCCATCCCCATACTCCCTACTCTTCCCACTGTAATTTGACAGTCTGTTCGAAGCTTTACTGCCTCTTTGTTTCTCTTTTTGTTCATCACGTTATAATGTTCTTTATTTTCCATAAATGAGTGAGATTATGTGACATTTTTCTTTCATAGCCTGGCTTATTTCACTTAGCATAATGCTCTCCACTTCCACACATGCTGCAGCAAATGGTAAGAATTTCTTCTTTTTTATAGCAGAGTAATATTCTATTGTGTAGATGTGCCATAGTTTTCTGATCCACTCATCTTCTGATGGGCACCTAGGTTGTTTCCAAATCTTAGTTATTGTAAAGTGTGCTGCTATGAATATAGGGGTGCATGAATGATTTCTGTTTTGTGTTTCTAATTTCTTGCAATATATTCCTTGAAGTGGAAATACTGGGTCAAATGGGAGTTCCATTTTTTGTTTTTTGAGGAAACTCCATACTGTTCTCCATAGTGGCTGCACCACTCTACATTCCCACCAAGAGTGTTGAGGGTTCCTTTTTCTGCTCATCCTCGCTAGTTCTTGTCATTTGTGGATTTCTTGATGATAGCCTTTCTGACTGTTGTGAGATAGTACCAGATTGTTATTTTGATTTGCATCTCTCACATAATTAGTGACTTGAGCATGTTTTCATGTCTCTTGACCTTCCTTCTGTCTTCTAAAAAAAATCTATTTAGTTGCATTGCAATTTTTAATTTAATAAATCTTTATTGTTCAGATTATTACAACTGTTCCTCTTTTTCCCCCATAACTCCCCTCCACCCAGCTCATACCCCTCTCTCTGCCCTCACCTACCCCCCCTATGGTCCTCATCCATAGGTTTTTTATTTTTGTCTGGTCTCTCCCTGCAAGTCCCTTACCACTCTTCTAAGAATTGTCAGTCCACTCTGTTCCTATACCCCTGATTTCAGTATATTCACCAGTTTATTCTGTTCATCAGATTTTTAATTCACTTGATTTTTAGATTCATTTGTTGATAGATATGTATTTGTTCATAATTTTTATCTTTACCTTTTTCTTCTTCTTTCTCTTCTTAAAGAGTACCTGGATGAACTCCTTTATTTCTTTATCTGCCCTTCAGTTCTGAGTGATAGCTTTGCTGTGTAGAATAATCTTGGTTGTTGGATCTTGCTATTTAACACTGTGAGTATTTCTTTCCAATCCCTTCTCACCTTCATAGTTCAGAAATCAGTTGACAAGCCTATGGGTGCTCCCTTATAGGTAATTAACTGTTT
>JAAGEH010000483.1:0-28702 GCA_011751065.1 Lasiurus cinereus
CACATACACAGACATACCACACACACACACACACCACACACACCACATACACACACACACACACACACTGCTGAGTTATTTTGAAAGTATCTGCAGACAGTATTATATTTGACCCAAAACACTTCAGCATGTGTGCCAAGAACAGAGGTTCTCACACATTACTATGTCGTTATCATGACTTTAACGTGACACTATAACGGGCCTCATGCAGTCCATATGCACAGTGGGAGCTGCACTTCCTACGAGCTGCCAGGCGATTGGTGCAGTGAGTTGGGGACCACTAGCCTGGAGGTTCCCTAGTCTGTCTTCTGATGCCAACCGTTCGTGGTTTATTCCCCACCATTGTCATGGTAACTGCTCAACCACCCACAGGCTCAGGGTGAAGGGTTCGCCACGGGCAGGCTTCACAACCACGGACCTGCATCACGGCTTACATGCCGACCGTGGGCTGTTGTAAGGTGCCCCGAGAGTAAACACTCAGGCCGCCAGACCAAATCAATGAGTCACTGAATCAACGAGCGGCGGCTGAGCAGGAGTAATGTCTCCAAATGCCCCAGTCCCGCAATGAGGGCAACCTCAGGTGGATAGAGGCAGGTACCACAACGGTATTGTTACATCTGTAGGTTTGCAATGAGGAACCTGGTTTGCAAGAAGCAGTTACAGAAGCTACATTTTATTGATTTTTTACAGAGAGGAAGGTAGAAGGATAGAGTTAGAAACATCGATGAGAGAGAGACATCGGTCAGCTGCCTCCTGCACACCTCCTGAAAGGACAAAGCAGAAATGAACTCTCCTCCATCTTGTCCTCTAGGGCTGGGCTCCCTGCCTAGCCCCCCTCTGGGAGGGGCCACAGGTGTGCCAGCCATGTCCTAACTTCCCCGACCACCGCCCGAAAGGACCAATGAAGCTCCAGGAACACAGCGACCAATCTCTGTCAGCCTCGTCACTTCCCTCAGCCCACCCAAATGACCAGACCCCATAGAACCCACTGTTCTTCCGGGGCTCGCTCTCTCGTCTGGCTGCTGCGCCAGAAAGAGGGTGGGAGCCAAATTCGGGTTTGAATAAAGACTCTTTGCTTTTGCGTCGGAAAAAGGCTCCCTGGTGGTTGATTATTGGGGACCCCAAACTCTGGGCATAACACTCCCACTGGGGATGTGCCCACAACCAAGGTACATGCCCTTGACCGGAATCGAACCTGGGGTCCTTCAGTCTGCAGGCCGATGCTCTATCCACTGAGCCAAACTGGTTAGGGCTACAGAAGCTAAACTGAGCAAGTTATCTGCAAAGATTAATTATAGTTTCGGGTCTTGGGATCACCAGTCCACGGGAACACATTCTCTGGAGCCACTGAGGCAGTTCAGAGGGATTGTGCCATCCTGGTCTCCAGGAGCAGAGGAACGTGTGTGTTTGGAATGACCAGTGAGATCACAACCTACGGGATATTCAAACCACAAACAATGGAGTATTCAACCGAATGGGATAACCTACGTAGGTTTGGCTCAGTGGATAGAGCGTCGGCCTTCAGACTGAAGGGTGCCAGGTTCGATTCCAGTCAGGGGCATGTACCTTGCTTGCGGGCACATCTCCAGTGAGGGGCGTGCAGGAGGCGGCTGATCGATGTCTCTCTCTCATCGATGTTTCTGACTTTCTATCCCTCTCCCTTCCTCTCTGTAAAAAATCAATAAAAAATATTTTTAAAAAAATCAAAGTAACTTCTCTATTCTTTTAGTGAGCAAAGAAGCTCAGGAGCCAAAACAGCGGGGTTAAAGGTAAACTGCCGTTTCTACCGAGATGCTTGCTCCTATGCTTCAGGACGACGCCGACATTCCTTCCAGAGTGGATCAGACAGGTTTCCGCCGCTCCTCCAGGGCGGGAAGCAGCCCTGGGGTGTCGACACAGGGGTGGGTGTGCTGTGTGCCGGGGTTTCTCCAGACTGCTTCTCCTCCGGACCTCCACGGACATGCGGGCTGTGCATTTCCCATCAAAGCCGCTTGGCAGCTCCCAACAGGGGCGGTCAGGCGGTGCCGGGAGAGGCAGGAGCGTGGAGTTGTGCCGGAGCCACGCAAGTCCTCCTGGGCAAGTTGCACGTTTCTCACCCGCACGGTGCAGCCAGGGATGCTTAACCAAGATCACTACGACACAGGATCCCACGAGAGAACAGGAGCCGACGTGGTTATGCTCCCTGTGCAAGAAGGCTCAAGGCCTGAGTGGCGTGTGCGTCCTCGTCTTAATCTGGTGGTCTGGTTAAAGCAGCGGTTCTCACCCTGTGGGTCGCGACCCCTTTGGGGGTCGAACGACCCTTTCACAGGGGTGGCCTAAGACCAGCGGAAAACGCCTATTTCCCCTGGTCTTAGGAACCAACACACCGCTCCTCCTCGGTGTCGCAAAGTGTAGCCGTGTCGTTTACTGTTGTCCTAGGAAGACTGTTACCCACGCGACACCACGATTCAAGACAAAAATCTCCTTTATTTGTCATTAGAAATAAATATTTCACAATATATACAATGACATATTGCTTTTGTGATTCATCCCTATGCTTTCATGATGCTCCATTTGTCACAACGAAAATACATCCTGCCTATCAGATATTTACATGACGGTTCATCACAGTAGCACGATGACAGCGATGAAGTAGCCACGGAAATCATGTTATGGGTGGGGGTCACCCCCCCAGGAGGAGCTGTCTTAAAGGGTGGCGGCCTGAGGAAGGTGGAGAACCGCTGGGTTAAAGCGTCCCTTTCGATGCCAGCTACGTTTCTCCGGGGCTGGGTTGAAATGGGAGGATTGCAATAGGTCGGGAAGGCTCTTTCTGCTTCCTCTTAGCTCCACCTGCTCCAGCCCCTGCACCAGCCTCAGGCTGAGGTCACCTCCTTCCACTCTGCCCTCCTCCCTGTGGCCCAGCTGCCGGCCCTCGCTCAGCTCCTCCCACAACCAGGCTCAAGGCCTTTGGGTGCTCGCCCTCGTCACCCAGACAGAAGGCTCCGAACGGGCGCAGAGGCGCCTCCTCCCGGGCCCGCCCTGCCGCCCACCAGCGCGCAGGGTCCCCGGGGCGCCCCGTCGCGCCGCGGCTTCCCTTTCCCTTAAAGGAGCGGGAGGCGGACTTCACGCCGGGAGGACGGAGGGAGGAGCCCAGCGGAAACCCTGAAATGAACGCCTTGCAGGCGTGAATCAGCCCGCCCGTGGGAGTTTTCGGCCCTCCCCCCCCCCTCTCGCCTACCGCACCCCAAAACCTAAGCGGGCAGAAACCACGCCCCCGTCCCAGCCCCGCCGCCCGCAAGTCAGCGTGGCAGCGGGAAGCCTCGCGGGACCGGAAGTGACGCGGACACTTCCGCTTCCGCCGCCGCACTTCCGGGCCGGACCGGAAGAAAGGCGGTGGCGGTGGCGGTGGCGGTGGCGGCGCTCTCGCTCTGCAGGTAGGAAGCGGGTTTGGCTCCGGGTTTCTGAGACGTGCGCGCGGGCACCGGGCGGCGGCGGTCGTTGCTCGGGGCGGGGGAAAGGGGTGAGCGTGGCGCCCGTTTTCTCCGCGGCCGCCCCGGGCCCCTTCGCGCGGGAGCCCTGCGGCCTTTGCGCCAACGCGGGGCCGGCTGGGACCTCGGGGCAGCTCCCCTTCCGGCCCGGCGCGCCCGGCCCGGGCCCGCCCTGCACGGCGGCGGCGGAAGCGGGATGAACGCGAGTCGGTGCGTTCGGAGGCAGCGGTCCCAGCGGAGCCCGAGGGCGCGGGGAGGCGGCTGGTTGTCGGGAAGCACTGCGAGCCCCGGAGCGGGGACGGGGAGAGCTTTGGGCCCGTCCTGGCCCCGAAGGGAAGGCGGAGGCAGCGCCCTCCTCCTGGGAGACGAGCTGCCTTTGCAGAGCCCGCGAGTGGGGTGTCCGCCCTGAAAGCGGGGAGAGCCGGGAGGGAGGCGGGGCCGGCCTCGCTCCTGAAGGGCGTGGCAGGTCCGGGAAGTTTTTGGAGACTTGATCTTGGGAATAACGGGAAACCTTAGCGTGCTTCTAGCTCAGCGGTTCTCCACCTTCCTAAGGCCGCGACCCTGGCATGCAGCTCCTCCTGGGGTGGTGACCCCCCCCCCAACCATGACATGTTGCTCCTGTGATGCATCGTGATGTCAATATCTGCATTTTCCGAGGGTCTTAGGCGACCCCTGGGAAAAGGGTCGTGCGACCCACAGGTTGAGAACCGCTGTGCAAGCTGGAAGTGACTATATATTTAAAAGGTGGCGTTGAATTCAAGCAACCGGAAGGAGAGACTCGGGTCCTTGCACAGAAGGAGACACAGGAGGAAAGGAGAAGTATGTTCAGTGGCATCGTCCGCTCTGGGCGTTGCCAGGAAGAGGCCTGAGAGGTGGGCCAGGAAGGTGTCTGTGGAGCGCAGGGCTGCGGGTCCCGGCACTCTTCCCCCAGCAAGCTCAGGGGGCAGGGGGGTGAAGCCACAGAGACGTGGGCTGAGAAGCGGGTGGGAGGTGAGGAAACGGAGAGCAGTTGCTGCTGTGAGGGGAGGAAAGAGATGGGCTTTCGGGTGAGAGGGTGGGTGCATCCTTTTGCCTCTCCAACCCCAATCCTATACAATAAAAGGCTAATATGTAAATCAGCCAAAGGGCAGGACCACCGGTCGCTATGACGCACACTGACCACCAGAGGGCAGATGCTCAACGCAGGAGCTGCCCCCTGGTGCTCGGTGCGCCCCCCCATAGGGGACGCGCTGCTCAGCCAGAAGCTGGGCTCACGGCTGGCGAGTGCAGTGATGGTGGCAGGAGCCTCTCCCGCATGTGGCAGCGCCAAGGAGGTCTGGCTGCTGGCTTAGGCCCACTCCCTTGGAGCGGGCAGTCAGACATCCCCTGAGGGCTGCCAGGCTGCGAGAGGGCGCAGGCCCGGCTGAGGGGACCCCCCCCCCACCAAGTGCATGAATTTCGTGCACCAGGCCTCCGGTTAAGAAATAAAAGATTAATTAGCCGTAAGAGAGACTGGCTCTGTACTTGTCCCGGATCACTGAATTCGCCAATCGTAACCCCCATCACTGTGTCCACAGTTTTACTGCCTATATAGGCATTGAGAACAGATACATAAAATCGTGTGTGGATTTTAGACTCAACATATGTGATGTCTTAATGTGTATCCTTTTGGCCGGGGAAAGCTTTCCTGAGGCGGTGATATTCCCAGCGAGCTCTGGGGGTGGAAGGAGGCAGGGGGCTGGGGAGGCAGCGGAGAGGGTTCCAGACACAGGGAGCCGAGTGCTGTCAGACCTGGAGCCAGGAGGAGGACGGTGGGGCCAGGAAAGTGTGGGAAACCAAACATTGTTCTCACTAAATGGATGTAAACAGGAGGCCAGAAGGCTGGTCAACCTTAACTGCTCTGAAAGGTCAGAGCTAATTACTCACTGTTTAGATGAAAACATTGTTAGCTGAAGCAGCCTCTACCTGTTTGCTTCATGTTAATTTCTGTTTTGTTATTTCCTGCCTACAGGCTAGGGGTGTGCCCCAAAGCCTTAATAAAAGGGAGAAAAAGGCCAGAGCAAGTGGCAGTCCTTTCCATTAGAGGAAAGCTCCCGCCTGGCCCCCCAATATTGCCAAATTAATGTTTTCTAGTCTCTCATTTTGTTTGCGTGTGGCCTCCTTCAGAACCTGAACCGGGAACCCTGAACCACGCGGGACGTGGAAAGAGGTTCCCACAGAAAGGGCATGTGTGGCTGGAGCACAGAGTTGGAAGGAGAGGTAAAAGGTGATGCTGTGGGCAGCAGGGCCTGGCCGTGCAGCAGTGGGAGCAGGCAGAGTGGAGTGCCGTGAGCCTCCTGGGCATGTAGAATAGCAATGGATAGTCGTGATTCCAGCTTGTCACTTGCCGAACAATTTCATTTCCTGTGATTGTTATTTCCCAGAGGCTAATGTTGAAGATGCTTTACAAATAAGCCATTGTCGTCCAGTTTCCCTCTAGGAGTGAAATGGAAGGCGAATTGAGCGGATTGGACATCCGCACTCCGGTTTTTGACAAGAAGAGGAAAAAGCACTCTGTGGAGAAGCACAGACATCGGACTCACGCCCGTGAGAGTTTCAGAGATGGCCCCCCGGCAAGTGAACACGCTCACAAAACGAAGAGGGAGAAGAAGAGGAAGGACCCCCAGCACCTCGCCTCTTCCCCTCTGAAAACATCAGAACCCGGCGAGGGGGCCGCCGACGCCCCTTCTCTGGCCAAGAAGAGGAGAAAGAAGCGCGCGCTGGGGATGCAGGACGGGCCAGGTGTGTACGTCATGGTGGATAAGGAAAACATCGAGAACATGCCGAAGAACTTTAGGAGGGATGTGGACATCGTCTATATTGACATGAGCAGGGAGCGAGAGTCACCCAGAGAGCCCGAAGCAGACCTGTCGCCTGCAGTTACTAAGCGACGGGAAGAGCCGCACAACCACGTCCGGGAGAGAAAGAAAAAGGAGCGGCGGCGGGAAGCTATGTCCGGGGACGCGCTGGGAGGGTCCGGCCCGGGCGCCTGCGTCCTGCCCCAGCTGGAGCCCCCGCTTTCTGCGGGCCGGGGAGACCCCGTCACCCAGCTGCCAGGCGCCGCTCATGAAAAGAAGCCTAAGAAAAGGAAAAGGCATCTTTCCCCTCCCCAGGGATGTGAGAGTCCGGAGACCGTGAACCCCGAGGGGTCGCGGGTGCTCCATGGCATGGGGACTGCAGAAGGCGGGACGGAGCCCTGCGGATTAAAGAAAAGGGCGAAGAAAAGGAGGCGGGGGTCTCCTGTTGAGAGTGCTCCCTCGGGGCGTCCCGCCAGCTCTGAGGAGCCGCTGCTTGACGCCCCAGAAGGGAGTGCTTCCTCGACCGAGGCAAGTGCGACACCCGGGCCCCGAGAGGAGGAGAGCCAGGCGTGTTCGGAGGTGCCCAGGTAACCGGCCTGCTGTGCCTTCTGAGGGTGCCCGTCCTCGGTCTGGGGCTGGGGCCTCCGTTAGCACATCCGCATGCGTGGCAGGGCCCCCAGAGGCAGACCACAGAACGCAGGGGACACTGCCATTCAGCCACGTGACGCACAGGCAGCTTCCTTCCTCCGCATGTAACAGGCAGTTAGAGTAGCTCAGTGCTGAGAACCCTTCCAGCCTGAAGTTCTGTCACTAACTCTTAATGGCATTGCTGACCCCAAATCACCTTTGTGTCTCTGCGCATAGATAGAAGAAAGGAAGAGATGACCTATAGTGTTACCGAGCAGGAAAAACTTGAATTTAGGGTCTAAGAAAGCAATGTTAATACTGGTTGTATAGTTACCACTAGAGGCCCAGTGCACGGAATTCGTGCAGAAGTAGGCCCTCCCTCCCCCGGCTGCCGGCACGGGCTTTCTTCTGGCACCCGGGACCCGGGCTTCCCTCCCAGCCCTGGCTTGCAGATGTCGAGTCTAATTAGCATATGACCCTTTTATTATTATAGATTTGAGGATAGTGTCAAATGAATAAAAGCAGGGATTTTTTTGTTTTTTAAACCACTTTAATGCTTGCTTTTTGAGACTTGAGACAGATTCCCCCAACCCCCAATTTTTACCGAGTGGCTCTCTTGCATTTGCTTTGTTGTCCTGGCTTAACGTGGTTCCACCACGGTGACATGGGAGAGGCCCGCCTCGGGTGGTGCTGGTAACAGTTGTGGCCACGCTCACGTCATCCTCTGAGCCATCTGACCCGATAGTTCCAGAACACTGAAAATGAGGCAGGAGCGCTCTAGGACTGAGGTTCTTTTTCCTTTTTTAAATGTATTTTATTGCTTTTGGAGAAAGGAAGGGAGAGGGACAGAGAGTTAGACACATTGATGAGCAACATCAGTCGGCTGCCTCCTGCACGCCCCCTGCTGGGGATTGAACCAGCAACCCGTGCCTGTGACCTGACTGGGAATCAAACCACTTACCTCTTGGTTCATGGGTGGACGGACGCTCAACCACCGAGCCACACCAGCTGGACCAGGACTGTGGTTCTTAACTTACACTGGGCCGTGCAGCCCTGAAAACTGTTGACCCTTTTTGTAGACAAATGCACGCCATTTTTTCCAGTTTCCTGTCTGAGCAGTTAGTTGATACGGTTGAACGTATGAAAAGGAGATTTGAATGTCTGGCAGAGAGTTTGGGGATGAATTAGTGATCGGTACATAGAAAACCAAGCAAAGGGGAAATGTGGCTGTTACCACAGCAAAAGTAACCATGGTAACCCTGCATCATTTAACTAATAACCATCACTGTAGAACTGACGATTGCAGGGTTGGGGAGAGGCATCTTGGGTGTCCCTGAGGGAAGAAGAGGACCTCGCCTGTTAGGAAGTAAATAAAACAGCGATAAGTGAGAAACAGGACGTAAGGAGTAACCTCTGGTGGGAACGGCTTAGGATGTCACGTCTGCCTTGACGGCACCTCTGAGTTGGCAGTTACCCCAAGAGTCCAGACATCCCCCACTGAACCACCTCTTTTTTTATTTTTTGTTTTATTGATTTTTTACAGAGAGGAAGAGCGAGAGAGTTAGAAATATCGATCAGCTGCCTCCTACTTGCCCCCTACTGGGGATGCGACCACAACCAAGGTATATGCCCTCGAATGGAATCAAACCTGGGACCTTTCAATCTGCAGGCCTACGCTCTATCCACTGAGCCAAACCAGTTTCGGCTGAACCACCTCTTGTTGAAGTGAGTCGCTTCAGGAAAAGACTTTAAAAACTACGAGAGCCCAGCTGGTGTGGCTCGGCAGTTGAACATCAACCCAGGAATCAACAGGTTGCTGGTTCGATTCCTAGTCAGGGCACATGCCCTGGTTGCATGCTTGATGCCCATTAGGGGGCATGCAGGAGACAGCAGATGGATGATGCTCCCCTCTCATCAGTGTTTCTGTCTCTCAATACCTCTCCCTTCTCTATAAAAATCAATAAAGGCATTTAAAAAAACAACAGGAAGAACTAAGTGATGACTCAATGTTAATCGATCCAATTCCCCTCTTAGCTTAGGACCTCCCAATGAAGAAAGCAATGTGGATGCGGCCGGAGAGGCCGAGGCGCGGTATCTGCCCGAAGACTCGAGAACCGCGGACGATGCGGATGAGGACCTGGCCTCCGCCGTGAGGCAGCTCCGCGAGTTCATCCCCGGCATCGGGGCGAGGGCCGCCACCACCATTAAGCGCATGTACCGGGACGACTTGGGACGGTTCCAGGAGTTCAAGGCGCAGGGTGAGCTGTGGGTGGCACCTCTGCTGCTGAGCGCCCAGAAGCACCGCCAGCCGGCTTCTGTGAGCGGCTCAGGTTCACACATTCCCCAGGGCCGTCTCCAGCTCCGGCAGCTGTGTCTCCATCCAGAGTTGCTTTTTAAATTGAATTTGTCAGGGTCACCTTGATAAGTAACATTATATAGGTTCCACGTGTACTTGATAGTCCGTCACCCACCCAGAATTGTCAGGCTGTGCAACGAAACCAGTGGAGTAAGTGCACAGGTTTCCCAGGCCAGGGAGGCAAGGAGGACTGGGTGCAGAACCAGCTCACCCACAGGCAAGGTCAATCCTGGAGGAAGGGGCGGAGGAGGAGGAGCCTAACTGGTGGTGGCCTGGGAAGGATACGGAAGTGAAATGAACACTAACTCATCAGCTTCCACAAGGTGTCATTTCTTTCCCCGAGCTATTAACCTGAGGGTGAGCTGGGGAGGGTGAGAGGGGAGGGCTGGTGCCAGGCAAGCCCAACTTGGTCTCCTCCTTCATCTCACTGTGGTACAAGCACCTCCAGGAAGCCACCTGGATTTAGGCATAAACTGTGCGGCCAGTGCTAAAACGAGCTGCTGGGAGGCCGGTGCCACGGGTCAGTGAGAAAGAAGGGGGGCCTTACGGAAAAACATAATTTATAGGGCAGTGTCTATAGAACGATCCCATTTTATTTGTATACTAGGGGCCCGATGCACGAAATTTGTGCAAGAGTGGGCCTGCCTTCCCCCTGGCACCTGGAACCCAGGCTTCCCTCACAGCTAATTAGCATATTACGCTTTTATTATAGATTCTGTGCTGAGATGTTTGAGTATTACGAATATTTAAAAAATAAGTCTAAGAATAGAAATACAACTCGTAATGAAGCTGAGAGCTGGAGTAATTAGGAGGAGGAGAATAATCGGGTCATATGTCCCTCCCTGGTGTCTGCATGGCTGCCGCAGGGGGCAGGAACAGGGGAGAGTGAAGGGGGTGTTTTCTGAACTTTCGTACTCTGAATTTTTTAATGAACATATGTGCACTTTTAATATATATAAAAAAAAGAACGACTTTCATAGGCACTTGATGAGTCAGGAAGGCTCCTTGGAGTGGGGTGACCAGGGAGACCTCAGGGCAGAGTGTGGCTTGAGCTGAATCAGAAGGAAAGCAGGTTCCGTAGCGGGACCAGAGGCCCAGCTCTTGTGCACCAGCCCGGGGTGGGGGATTTGGTGGGGGGTGGACCGGGCTGGCGGGGGACTGGGGGTGGGTCCCTACATTGTCCTTGCTGAGGGGCACCTGCGAGGGTTGCTCTTACTCATGATTGACAACATATACTTTTTCTCCCACCCCAAATCCTAGGTGTCACCATTAAATTTGGCAAGTTTTCTGCGAAGGAAAATCAGCAGTTAGAGAAAAACGTGCAAGAATTTCTGTCCCTGACAGGCATCGAGAGCGCAGACAAGCTGCTGTACACGGACAGGTACCCGGAGGAGAAAGCCGCCATCACCAACTTAAAGAGGAAGTACGCGTTCCGGTTGCACATCGGTGAGTTCAGGAGTTGGCTCTGCCCGCCCTCGGCCTCCCTCCGCGTACAGTGACCTGGTGCAGTTAGTGGGGCTTTAAGGATCCGTTTGGGGATCCGGAATGTGCTCGTGCCTCCTCGGCACAGTGCCTTCCAGGTTCTAGGAAGAATGAACTGCTCAACTTCTAGCTTTCCCACTGGGCAATAATTCTGGCTTTGGTTCTCTTCCTGTTCTTCGCAGCGTATGTTTGGCATTTACTGCACCGGTCTCTGAGCATGGGTGTGTGCCGCCCACGTAGCCGGGACCCTCCTGGAGGTGCCATTTGGAAGTCAAGGCCGTGAAGCCATAAGCATTGGCCTAAACCTCTCTCAGATGTAAAGGAGCTGGCTTCTGAGGTTTTGGCTGGGATGTGCCCAGGAAAGCGGCCAAGCCAGTCCGGTGGAGGGCGGTTTCATCTGCCCGGGGAGCGAGGCAGGATATTCGTTGGGAAAGTCTTTATGGAGAGCTGTTGGCGTGTGTCCCGCTAGTCTCCCTCCCATTCACATTATGTTAGATTTACTGTGCCTTATGAGGTCTTCTCCGAGAATTTGGGAGTCCAGAGCTGGAGCCACATCCAAAGTGTCCAGTATTCAGAGATCTCCAAGGCAACGGGGGAGTGTGTACATCCGCTTCCCGTACAGCTTCCCGCAGGCCCCAGCATCCCACCTTGCCCAGGTCCAGGATAGTCAGCGGTGAAAGGGCTGTGCTGGGCCCCTTTACCACCGTGACACCTCATGCCCCCCCGTGAGCCCGCTGACCATCTTTCTCTGACGCAGGGAAGGGCATCGCCCGGCCCTGGAAACTCGTGTACTACCGAGCAAAGAAGATGTTCGACATCAATAACTACAAAGGCAGGTAAGATGGCGCCAGCGGCGGGACGCAGAACGTCGCTCTGGTCTTTGCCGACACTGACTCGAGGTCAGGAGGCAGGCCTGCAGGTCTGCAGTCAGAGGATGCTTCATTTCATTTCCAGCTCGAACCTGTGTGGTCTGCCCTCTATCCTTTTTCTTTCCTTGGTAAAAAATACATTTTTATTGATTTCAGAGAGGAAGGGAGGAGGAGAGAGAGATAGAAACATCAATGATGAGAATCATTGATCAGCTGCCTCCTGCACGCCACCTACTGGGGATGGAGCCCACAATGCCCTTACCATGACCTCCTGTTCATAGGTCAATGCTCAACCACTGAGCCACACTGGCCAGGCCTCGCTTTTTCTTTACACTCTCATTCCACACTCGCGGTGCTCTGCCTCTGCCGCTCCGGAGGTCTGCTTTGTTAACTGCAGGCTCCCCGTGAACCCCAACATTCCTTCTCAGAGCAGCGCTCTCCGAGCACGTAGCCCCGTTCTTGGTCACAGGACATACTGGAAGGTGGAGGTTAATGCTACATTATGCGAATTTGGCCTAATACATTTTAAATGAAAAAGAAATTGTGACATGTTCCCTTTGTCGTAGGTACAGCCAAGGGGATACGGAGAAGTTAAAGATCTACCACGCCCTCCATGGCAACGACTGGAAGAAGATTGGGGATTTGGTGGCTCGAAGCAGCCTCTCCGTAGCCCTGAAGTTCTCCCAGATCAGCAGTGGTGAGTGTCGGGGGCCGGGGGGTGGGGTGGGGGGGCTCGTGCCAATGCACAGGATGTTGGCGGCCTGTCTTTGCGAGGCGTTGAAGGGTGTTGGGGATTTGGTGGCTCGAAGCAGCCTCTCCGTCGCCCTCCCGTTCCCCCAGATCGGCGGGGGGGGGGGGGGGGGGCGGGGGGGGGGGGCGGGGGGGCTCGTGCCAATGCACAGGATGTTGGCGGCCTGTCTCTGCGAGCCGTTGACTGGTGTTTTTATGCATTTATATTTTCCTGTAGAAAGAAACCACGGTGCTTGGAGTAAGACGGAAACCCAGCGGCTAATCAAAGCCGTGGAAGAGGTGATTCTGAAGACCATGTCGCCCCAGGACCTAGAGGAGGTAGATTCTAGAATGCAGGCGCATCCCGAAGGCTGCCTGTCCATCGTCCGGGAAAAACTCTACCGGGGCATATCTTGGGTGGAAGTCGAAGCTAAAGTGGAAACCAGGAACTGGATGCAGTGTAAAAGTAAGTGGTAAGTTTTAAGGCTTCTTATGCAAATTTCAACAAGACATGCTCACCCCCCTCAACCTCCCCCAAAAAATCCCCGGAGGTTGGCTGGATGGGTGAGGTGATAGGAACACGTGGTGCACCAGGTGGGACGCCTTCCACGTCGAGAATCGCTGTCCCTTGTATGGCTTCGGCTCCCTCAGTGGCGGCACCTGGTACCAGGCGGCGCTAGAGTGGCCCGATTCACCGTCCGTCTTCCTCACAAGGCACAGAGGCTGTGTGATGCTGAATATTGACTTCTCGTGTCTTCAGTCTGTCCCTTCCTACGTTCCCTTTCTAAGTCCTGAGTGACAAGGTAGTTTTGTTTGCAGCATTAAAAATAAATAGGGGGCAGGAGGAGTGAGGGGGTCAGTGCGGAGACAAGGGGACATCTGTAATACTTGCAACCATAAGAATACATTTAACAGAGTTAAACGAGCATAGCTTTGGAAAAACTCAAACTCACATTCAGAAGAGAAACCGCAGGATCCTAGGGCTCTGCCTTTTGCATCATGCGGTTGCCTGCCCTCACCCAGAGAAGACCACTCTGCACCCCAGGACTTCTTCCGGCCCATCATTCCCCGGGAGAGCCTCACCTGGTCGCTCGGTGCGCTCTGCCTCGTGCAGCTTTCCCCGCCCCGAGGGTCTCCGAGTCCGCCCTCCAGGAGTCCTGGCAGCTCAGGACCCGCACCGCCTGCACCAGGCAGCGCAGATGTCCTATCAGATGAGAAGGAGACCCCGTGTAGACGTGTTTTATGCCAAAAGTAAACTCAGGTTATACTGTGTGTTGCTTGTGCACCTTACATTCCGTTGCAGAGTTCTTTGAACAGGACTCTGCTCAGGGAAAGACACTCCAAAGAACAGATAATGTTGCGGAGAGAGGGTGTAAGATGGGGAACCGGAGCCCTCCTCACCCTGCGTTTTAGATTGAGAAAAGGACGGGGGGGACGAACCTCTATTAGCTGATGGTCGGTGTTAAACACGGGAACCACCTTCAGGATCAACGTGATTAAATGGCATGCCAGACTTGCTTTGCTCTCCATCTGAAGGAAAAGGCACTGTAGCCTAAACATACATTTACTTCCTGTAACATTGACATGATCTCAGGACACATTTCAAACCAGTGTGCATGGATGGCTGTTAGTAAGAACACCGATGCTCTTACCACATCTCTCCCTTAGCGAGGAGCTGAACGGAATGGCTGCTGATATGTCCATCAGGTGGTGACAGATCGCGCTGTGCGAGACAAGGATTTACTCTGGGTTGCTTCTCATTAGGAACGTCACCCTTTCCTTCAGCTGTAGCTTTGGGCCTTAGAGGAACCATCAGATCGTTCAGCACTTTGCTAAAGTTGTCTCGGTTTTCCAGTGGCTGCTCACAGTAGAAGAGCAGTGTCCGTCTGTTTATGAGCAACTAAACTAAAGTGGGTGCCACAGCGCCCTCTAGCAGCTGCTGAAAGGCCTGCTCCCCCCTTTTCAAACTTGTTTATGGAGATTTTCTAACACGGTGGGTGGTGGGAGGAATGAGTTGCAGGAGTTGGAAAGTGGTTCTAAGGAGCGTGGTTTAGATAAGACACAGGGAGCTTGAAACCGCGCCTCTGACAGCGAACCACACTGCTCTTTCTGTGAACGCAGGACAGAGATTCTTACCAAGAGGATGACGAATGGCCGGGATGTGTACCGCGGGGTGAACGCCCTCCAGGCCAAAATCAACCTGATTGAGAGGTACGGCCCGAGCGGCGCTATCGATACCACTGCCCTGGCACCGAGAACAGCAGTGCGCTTGAGAACTGAATTTTTATGTTTTCTCACAGGTTGTACGAAATAAATGTGGAAGATGCTAATGAAATAGACTGGGAGGATCTTGCTGGTACCATCGGGTAAGACCATCCTATATAATAAAAGGCTAATATGCAAATTGACCGAATGGCGGAACAACCGGTCGCTATGACACACACTGACCACCAGGGGGCAGATGCTCAATGTAGGAACTGCCCCCAGGTGGTCAGTGCGCTCCCACATGGAGCACCGCCCAGCCAGAAGCCCTGACCTGGGCTCGCGGCTGGCAAGCGCAGCAGCAATGGCGGGAACCTCTCCCGCCTCCATGGCAGCGCTAAGGATGTCTGACTTCCGGCGTAGGCCTGCTCCCTGCACATCCCCAGGGCTCTCGGTCTGTGAGAGGGTGCAGGCCAGGCTGAGGGACCCCCCACCCCCGAGTGCATGAATTTTGTACACTGGGCCTCTAGTCTGTTTAATATTAAGGTACTTAAAAGATAGGTGACTTTTAAGACCGGTTTGGCCCCGTGGATAGAGCCTCGGCCTACAGACTGAAGGGTCCCGGGTTCAATTTCGGTCAAGGGCATATACCTTGGTTGTGGGCACATCCCCAGTGTGGGATGTGCAGGAGGCAGCTGATCGGTGTTTCTCTCTCATCAATATTTCTAACTCTGTATCCCTCTCCCTTCCTCTCTGTGAAAAATCAGTAAAATATATTAAAAAGAAAAAAAAGAAATGACAATCAGATTTTAATAGTCAGGCTGCATGTGGACTTTACCTACAAGTTGTTTTACCCTCCACTCCTCCCCACCAAAGAGAAGTGAATGAAATATGTACCACGTCCCTGTGGGCAAAGCAAATGGTGAGAGTGGTGGGGTGCGGGGGGTGGGCTTTGGAGCGGGTGTGGGAGATTGTGTGGCCTTGGTCTGGAAGTGGAGAGAGCGAGGCCGGCCGCCGGGCTGGCTTTCGGGAGTGTGGCTGCGGGGAAGTTGCTTCCCTCAGGAAGGGGTTAAACAGGTTAGGGGCAGTTTCTTTCGGCTTGGGGTGTGGCCAAAGGAGAACCCACCTTTTCTTAAGCTGGAGAACGGGAGTCTTCCAGGGAAAGGTGCTGCTGGAGTCCCAGACATGCCCATGGCTCCAAACGCCCGAGGGGGCACGCCCTTCAGGACCGTGGGTCCCTCAGAGGGGATGGTGTCGGGTGCTTAGAAGGAAGGGGACCCTGCCTTGCACCCCACCAACTTCCATCCTGAGGGTTATGTCCACAAAGCCCGCCCTTCACGTTATCAAACCAGTTTTGTTGTTATTAATCCTCACCCAAGGCTATATTTTTCCATTGATTTCTGGAGAGAGAGTGGAAGGGAGAGGGAGAGACAGAAACAGACTGCTTGTCTCCTGCATACACCCCCACCAGGGCCCGGGGAACTGCAAACATGCCCTTGACCAGAATTGAACCCGGGACCCAATCGTCGTTTGTCTCTACATACTTAACAGATAAAATTATCACCCTAATCATCTTAACTGGTTGAAACAAGTAAGTCACACTAATTGTTGAAGAAAAATTGTCCAGGAAGTGAAGTTAGTGATTTTCACTTTAGAAACTAAGATTTGGTTGTTTCAGTCTTACTCGCTATAAAGTGCAAGTGTAGTTGAGTCACCGAGACATCATCAGCATCTGCTTTTTTTAGCTTTGCAACAAAACAAAACAAACCAGAGCCCCGTGCCTTCCAGTGGGGACCAGTGCGTATCCTAAGCATAATGGGGAAGAGGGTGGAATTTGGAGTCAAATCACCCAAGGGTCCCCGCTCTGCCCGTTTTTAGCTGTAAGATCTTGGACTTCTCTGCACCTCAGTTTCCCCATCTCTAAAATGAGGAGGAAGGGTAGTGGCTCCCTGGGAGGGTGGCCGTGAGGCTGGTTGGTTGCTGCGTGGCAAGTGCTGAGGGCAGGGCCAAGTCCAAGGTGAGCGGCAGCATGTGCTGGCTCCTGTTATACCAGCTGTACCGGTTAATAGTGCGGATTTTTCTCCATCGATGGAGTTACACACATGTTGACATATATGCAATTTGATACTTATGCTGTTTTGTATTGACAGCAAGCTTCAAAACTTCATATGTCAATTTTCTAAAGGTGTTACATCATAGATATTTTTATGCTTAGAAATGTCCAAAAAAGAGCATTTGTGGAAAGTTTTAATTCATTACTTATTTTGAAGAAAAGCACTGCTGAAAGTTATCGTATACTTCGGGAAGCTTAGGTGAACATGCGCCATCTCAAGATACTTGTGAACGCTGATTTAAACACGTTAAAAGTGACGATTTCAATGTGAAAGACAAAGGCCAGGTCCATTGAAAAAGTTTGAAGACCAACAACTACAAGCATTACTGGATGAAGATGCGTGTCAAACTCAAAAACAATTGGCAGGAAGATTAAATGTTGCTCAGCAAACCATTTCTAATCGTTTACAAGCAACGGGAAGGATTTTAAAGGAGGGAAAATAGGTGCCACATCAACTAAACGAAAGACAAATGAAAACCGAAAAGTCATCAGTAAAATGTTGCTTCAACAGCATGAAAAAAATTATTTTTGCATCCAATTGTGACTGGCGATGAAAAGTGGATTTAATTGAGAATCCCAAAATCTCAGAATCATGGGTTGATCCAGGTCAACCATCAACATCGATTGCAAGGCCAAATCGCTTCGGAAAGAAGACAATGCTCTGCGTTTGGTGAGATCAGGCAGGTGTGGCATGTTATGAGCTTCTAAAAGCAGGTGAAACGGTTAATACTGATCGCTACCAACAACAGTTAGTCAATTTGAACCACACTTTAATCGTGAAAGGACCAGAATGGGCCAGAAGACACCATCACACACTTCAAAACCAGTGAAAGACCCGTTAAAAGATCTTGCCTGGGAAGTATTAACCCACCGCCGTGTTCATCAGCCCTTGCTCCTTCAGATTGCCACTTGTTCCGATCGATGGCACACACACTCTCTGAGCAGCGCTTCACAACATACAATGGAGTGGAAAATGGGGTCTCTGAATGGTCAGCCTCAAAACAAGAAAAGTTCTATTGGGACAGTACCCACAAATTACCTAAAAGATGGGGAAATGTGTAGCTAGCGATGGACATTACTCTGAATAAAAACACTTTTGATGTTTCTCTTGAAATTATCATGTTTTCTTTGATTACAAAATCCGCCATTAACCGGTACACCTGGTATTTTGTCTTGCCAGCTGGTACCTTAGATTACTCCAGTCTAAACAACCCACTGCTGGCTTTCTTCCTTCTGTGTGCGTGTTTAACCAGGGGTCATAGCTGCCCGTGCATCTTTCTTGTGTTACTGCCATGGCTGTGATGCCTTCACGTTCAAGGGCAGGACAGCTCCTCAGCTCTGGCCCACCCCCTCAGTCACCGCTGTCAGTTCTCGGGGCTGAAACGATCAGGTTTTAGACTGACACTAGCCTGTCACCTTTCCTTCCTGCAGGGATGTCCCTCCGTCTTACGTGCAGGCGAAGTTTTACAAGCTGAAAGCCACGTGTGTTCCCTTTTGGCAGCGGAAGACTTTCCCAGGTCAGTACGTGCAGTGGGAGCGTGGCACCCCGTGCTGGGCATGGGCCCCCCCCCCCCCCAGGGACTTCCCTCCCAGAGCCTCAGCTCCAGTTGTCAAGTGGGGACAGTTAGCGCCATCAGCCTGCCCGACAGCACCGCAGGGCTGAGTCAGGTGGCGACCTGTCGATGTGGTCAGCAGGGTGCTCGGGGCTTCGTGAGCGCTCGGTGAATGCTCGTGGTTGCCATCACGTGCACACATGCGCACACACACCACATGCGCACACTCACACTGTGAGCACACACACACACCGCATGCACACACTTCTAGGACAAACGTAAGAGGCCACTTCCTTCTTTGCCGCCACCTGTGTGTGGATAGATATGTGATTCCCAGACCCCGGTCATCAGAGTCGTGTGGGAGCTGGTCAGTGTACGTGGCAGGCCCCGTGCAGACAGGCAGGATGCTCGTCTCCAGGCGCTCGGGCTGGATTTCCCGGGAGGCTTGCAGGGGGGTCTCAGTGGCCGCCCAGTCCCGTGTCGAGACCACTATCAGGTGCTGCTCTGCCCGGGAGTGTGCGGACCCGCGTGCATTCTGGAGACACCATTCCCCGGGCTGAACCCTGGCCTCGTCCCCACCGAGTCCATGACGTTTCGGGAGCCCGGGCATCCTCCCTTGAGAAGCGGCGAGCCTGCTCCCAGGAGTGCTGAGAGGGTTGCGGGAGCAAACCCGTGAGCACAGGGCCTTGCACATGAGAACGGCACGCAGCAGGCGTGCCAGCGACGCCCTCTGCCCCTGACCTTGGGAAGAGGCTTTGCACAAATCCCTCCATCTCTCTCTCTAGAGATCATAGACTACCTCTACGAGACCAGTCTGCCTTTGCTCAAAGCGAAGCTGGCGAAGAAGGTGGAGAAAAGGGGCGCTGTGGCCCCCCCCGCGACGCCCCGGCGCGTCTTCCTGTTCAGGGACATCTTCCACGGCGACACGGACAGCGAGGACGAGGACGGCGGCGGCGGGCAGAGCTAGGAGCCGGCGCCCCTCTCGCGGTTTCTGGGTTTGGCTGTCACATCGAGTGCGAGTCAGCTGCTCTCAGCGCCGGCGGCGGGAGCAGGACGCCGTGGCCACGGGGAGGCGCGAGGGTGGGGACCGCCCTGTGGGGCGTTGAGAATGACTCGCGTTGGCCGATGCGTGTGTTTCATGTGAAAAGGAGGAGGAACATGTGAGTGGACTTAACCTATGTGTCCGATGGCGAACAGGTGTGCTTTCTGTGGGACCAGCGTCCCAAGCCCCAGGGCGGCAGAGGCGGGCGCGTCTGGAAACATCCGAGGTGTGGACTCAGCTGGGCGGCGGCGGGTGCTCGGCCTCGGCTTCTCCTCGCTTGTTTACGTCTGTGTTCTCGGTGGCAAAGTGCAGATGAGCGTTAGGAGGAAGTCACACGTGGCTGTGTGTTCCCTCCGCCTGGTTTCTGTTCGCACGCACATGGCACAGTGCCCGGCTGGTCTGGGGGTGCTAGCATAAAGATGTGCATTTGTCATACAGGATGCCCCTCAGACCTGTCAACTGTGGGGAAAGCCAGCATTCCCTTCCATTGCTTCCAGAAAACTGGCCTTGCTAGACGTGGAAGGTGCCACGTGGGTATGGGCAAAATCTCTAGTGCAGTCTCGGGGGCTAGCCCAGCAGTCAGGAAAGCAGAGCACTCCCGATGTGTCAACAGGATTTCATGTCGGGTCTAGGCAACACAATTGGTAACAGGATGGGGAGCCAGCGGGGAGGACGCGTACCCAGCGATGAGCCCCAGGGGAAGCCGCCGTGGCCTGTGGCCCAGCGCACCCCGAGCTCTGCCCCTGATGAGTGGTCTGGAGCCCGGGCAGCTCCATCCCTCCGCCGCTCGGCCTCAGCGGAATGTGTGTCTCCCAAACATCCCCACCTGGATGTCTCACAGGCGTCTCTCCAGGGGCAGCTGAGCAGGACCCCGCTGGCCAGGCTTCTGGCCACGTGTGTACTGGACGGAGCATGGGGAGGAGCATGTGGGTAGACAGTGTCGTCCGGGCCAGGATGCAGCCCCTGTGCCCTGGGTCTCTCATGGATGGCACTTGGGTTCGTTCAGCTGTAAGGCTCCCCATTTCTCCAGACCTGCCATCATTAAGAAGGAAGATGAGCAACGCGGTTGAGGGGTCCTGGGTCTCTCGTACCCCCAGCACCTGCACAGTGTGGGGCAGATAACACAATCAATGCTCAGGAAGCAAAAGGGCGTTTCCTTTTTGGAAAGCATTTTGCCTCCCGGCACTCCTCTCTGGCCAGCATACCAGTCTCCATGCTGACAGGAATAGAAATTGATGTTCCTTCTGGAGGACAGCCTTAGCTGGTGTGGCCCAGTGGATAGAGCATCGGCCTGGGGACTGAAGGGTCCCAGGTTCGATTCCAGTCAGGAGCACTTGCCTGGGTTGTGGACTCGATTCCCAATAGGGGGTGTGTAGGAAGCAACCAATCAATGATTCTCTTTCATTCTATCTTCCTCTCTCCCTTCCCCTCTGAAATCAATAAAAATACATTTTTTAAAAAAAGACCTGACTTACAGCAATTATATATAAATATATATATACACACACACACACACATATGTATATATATCATATATAGCTGATCCCTAAGAATGTACCTATTCTGTGATCCTGCCTGCTACTCCCTGGTTGCAAGTCTCATGGGGACCCTCAGTGTTAGGAAATGCCCCCTCGGGGGAAGGAGGGAGAACCCCCCATTTATTTACCCTCCTCTCCACTGCAGAGTCCTGGCCTCTGTGCCATAAGGAAGTCTGTAAGTGAAGGTCCTTAGCTAAAAGCCTGCTTACAGAGAAGTGTCACCTGGCCAGGGGCTGGGACAGGGACTGGAATGATGCCAAGCGGAGACTGTGGGGCCGCTATGGAGTTGTCCTTGGTCTGGTTTCTTCTGAGACGGTTCTTCGCCCTCTTCACTGAGTGCACTTCCTGCCTCCTCTCCTCTGAGTCCAGGCCCCACTGGGCTTCCTCCTCCGCCCTCTCACCCCCAGGCGGGGGTTGTCCGCACAGTGAGCTCCAGATGCGGCTGTAGACAGGCAGACCTGATGCCTGTTTTCTCCACCTGAAGAGATCATGGATGGTGTGCGAGAATGGCTCCTCTGTCACATGCAGAATAAAACATGCACAAGGTTCCTAGGAAACCTGTTAAATAACGGTTTATTCCTAGAATGGAATGTCCTATACAGTGGTACCTCGAGATACAAGTGCCCTAACATACGAGATTTTTGAGATACGAGCCGTCGAGCGAGCAATTTTTGCTTTGAAATAGGAGCAACATTTGAGATAGGAGTAATGGCGCAGATCGGCTGGCTGCACACGACCCACCAGTTTACCGCAACTCGAGCGTCAGCGTCTCATAGTTTCCCACGCCTCAAGGTTACGGAATGAATTAAACTCGTATCTCGAGATACCACTGTATAATAAAAGCATAATATGCAAATTGACCGAACAGCCCAACAGTGGAACGCCCATCCAGGGGACCATCCGGGACCACACTGACACCCACTGCTACCAGGCCAGCCAAGGTGGGTGCGATGCAATTGGTTGGGGGCCTGGCCATCGCCCCAAGATTGCCTGCAGAGAGAGGCCCCGGCCACTGGCTGGCGGGGCAATCAATCAGGGCTCCACGATTGCCCCAGAGAGAGACCCAGGCCATTCATTGGCAGACTGCAGTGGGTGGGCGGGGTCCCGGTTGCCGGCAGCCAGAGGGAAGCGGGTGCCAGCCGCTGGGGGAAGGAAGGCCTACTCTTGTATGCATTTCGTGCATCGGGCCTCTAGTCGTACAATAACGTTAAATGCCGACAGGTTTGGTTAACGTAAGAGTTTGTATATTTTCTTGGCTTTGTGGAAGTAAAAGTATAAAGGAAATGGTGTATATACCGAACATTAAAGAGTGTGGGAAGAAGCAAACCCCAGTGTGGCTGGTTTTTCTCTGGGTGGGGGGTTGTGAGCATCAGGGTCGGACCCTCGATGCTGATGCAGAAAACGGGCTGCCATCGAAGGGACCTGCAACCCAAGGCCCAGCCCAGAGGGAGGTGCGTTTCACTTTAAGGGCAAATCTGGCTGCTCGGCCACCCAGGTGCGGCTTCTCCAGGGTCCACATCGTGGTTCATCCACACCCGCCCTGGCCCCGGGCGCCCCCTGCAGCCTCGTGTTCCCGCAGCCAGACAGCCAGACAGCCATTCCTAGGAAGAGAGGCATCTCCTGTGCCTCCTCGGTCCTGGGTTTGGTCCCAGTGCCCAGACTGAAGCTTGTGCCCGGCTCTGAACGCTCACTGCCCAGGAAGCAGGGGCTCTGGAGCTGGGATTTGGCACAGCCTCCCTTGCATGGCGGAGGGAGTCGGTACCCAGTAGAAAGGGTGCCCTCTGCAGAAGGAGGGACTGGACTGCAGAAGCAACCACAGAGGAGGTGACAGTGACTCATCTGCATTCACTGGGCTAAGAACTTGACCCCATAAACGTGTGTGCTTGGGAAAAGTGATTTTTATAGCGTTCACTGTATCACGCACCTCCGGCCAGACAAATGTGACCTTTGCCCAACAAACTTTTTGCCTGTAAGAATCCAGGATGTGCCGAAGCCGGTTTGGCTCAGTGGATAGAGCATCAGCCTGCGGACTGAAGGGTCCCAGGTTCGATTCCGGTGTACATTGGTTGCGAGCACATCCCCAGTAGGGGGCATGCAGGAGGCAGCTGATCGATGTCTCTCATCGATGTTTCTAACTTTCTATCCCTTTCCCTACTTCTCTGAAAAAATCAATTAAAAAATATATTTTAAAAAATAAAGAATCCAGGATGTGGGAGGGGCGACTGGCAGTGTCCGATGCTGGTGCGGGAGGGAGGAGGGGGCCAGGGAACTGGCTTTGGTTTGGGAGTGCTGGGAAGAGAATGGATGGAGAGAAGGAAGAGCCGCTGGGAGGAGGGATTTGTCTGTTATCTATGAAACCATCAGCCCCGCTTGGGGGTGAGAGGGCGGAGGAGGAAGCCCAGTGGGGCCTGGACTCGGAGGAGAGGAGGCAGGAAGTGCACTCAGTGAGGAGGGCGAAGAACCGTCTCAGAAGAAACCAGACCAAGGACAACTCCATGGCGGCCCCACAGTCTCCGCTTGGCATCATTCCAGTCCTTGTCCCAGCCCCTGGCCAGGTGACACTTGTCTGTAAGCAGGCTTTTAGCTACGGACCTTCACTTACAGACTTCCATATGCCACAGAGGCCAGGACTCTGCTGTGGAGAGGAGGGTAAATGAAAGGGGCGCCCTCCCTCCCAGAGCATGCCTGTGCCCTTCCCCCTGTCCCCAAAACACTGAGGGTCCCCACGAGACTTGCAACCGGGGAGCAGCGGGCAGTGGCGGCTGGTCCCAGGCTGACCCGCTGAACCTGCCAGCATGCGGATCACACACAATGAGCAAAGACGCAGCGGTGAGCAGTGAGATTTGGTGTCTGTTTTCTCAAAGGTGGCACCACCCAACATGTGAGCACATGTCCAGGTCATCCCCTGAAACCCACACCACAGCCACCACCCGGCCCACTCCCCGCCTAGCCAGTGGCCCTTGTTACACTCCCTCTCCCTGCACACCTCCACTCCCACCCTGTCTCTCTGTGACACTTGTCTGTTCAGGGCCCCAAACCTGGTGAGCCCTTCCACCTGCCTCTACCGCCCCCAAAGCTCTGTATTCCTGGAAGGCAGTCACAGCTCAGCTGGCTGGCTTCGCTTTAATGGCTGTAAACCTCAAACGGACACAGCACGGGACCAAAGGAGCTGGCTTTAAGTCTCTTGTAGGCTCTTTTACATATATATTTTACTGACTCAGAGAGGAAAGGAGAGGGAGAGAGAGAGAGAAACGTCAGTGATGAGAAAGAATCATTGATTGGCTGCCGCATGCAGGCTCCACACTGGAGATCGAACCTGTAACCGGGGCATGTGCCCTGACTGGGAATTGAACTGTGACCTCCCGATTCATAGGTTGACCCCGCTCAACCACTGAGCCACACTAGCTGGACTAGGCTTGCTTCTTTTTTCCTGACTTCAGCTGTTTTATTATTTTTTTAAAAATATATTTTATTGATTTTTTTACAGAGAGGAAGGGAGAGGGATAGAGAGCTAGAAACATCAATGAGAGAGAGACATAGATCAGCTGCCTCTTGCACACCCTCTACTGGGGATGTGCCCGCAACCAAGGTACATGCCCTTAACTGGAATCGAACCTGGGACCCTTCAGTCCGCAGACCGACGCTCTATCCACCGAGCCAAACCAGTTTCGGCCTGACATCATTCCCCCTCTCATACCCCTCGTCTGCCCTGTTAATGGGCATCAATTCCCCTTCCTCCACCAAACAGGTAAATATACCCCCAATGCACTCCTTTCTCCCGCTACACGCTGATGCCCTTCACCTGAGCCCTGCAGCTCGACCCCTGGCGTTAGAGGAGAGGATTTGATCCTTTGCTGGTTCGCTCTCCCAAAGTCGAGGTGTTCTCGGTCCTGGGGCAGCTTTGGGGGCGTGCTCTGATGCCTTCAAACAAGAAGTCCCTGCTGCAGGCTCCCGGTGGCGACAGCCAGAGGCGCAGGCCCAGAGGCATCGGCCAGCCTTCCATCTGCATTTCCGTGTCTTAGGTTTCCAGTCCAACTGGTTACAACACTTTAGTCCCCGCACGACTCAAGGCTTTCTCATCTCAGCCGATACCCCCTTTCTCCAGGCTGCCTCTTCTCCCCGTACCCCCACATCCGGTCCCTGAGCAAACACCCCCTGGACTCCGCCTGCCTCCACGGCCTCTAGGGAGTCTCAGACAGCATCCGCTCTGTCTGCATTGCACAGACCTGACGGTCGCCCATCAGCCCTTCTCCAACCCAGACTCCCCACAGCTCGACATCATCCCAGTACCGCCTTTTGGGAACCTTGACGTGGTTTCCCTCTGCGCTGGGGGATGTTGGTCGTAGTGTCTACAAAGATGGCACACAGTCTCCCATCTCTTATCATCCCAACCCTACCTCAGACCTGTTCCCCTCACCCCACACAAAACTTTTTCTCGCCCTGGCTGGTTTGGCTCAGTGAATAGAGCGTCGGCCTGCAGATTGAAGGGTAGGGTCCTGGGTTTGATTACGGCCAAGGGCACATGCCCGGGTTGTGGACTCGCTCCCCAGTAGGGGGCATGCAGGAGGCAGCCAATCAATGCTTCTCTCTCATCCTTGATGTTTCTATCTCCTTTCCTCTCTGAAATCAATAAAAATATATTTTTTAAATTTTTTTTCTTATTTTGTATTGGTTTCGGATGTACAGCATAGTGATTAGATCAGCGGTTCTCAACCTGTGGTTCGAGACCCTTTGGGGGTCGAACGACCCTTTCACAGGGGTCGCCTAAGACCATCGGAAAATGCAGATATTTACATCACGATGCATCACAGTAGCAAAATGCCATGGTTGGGGGTCACCACCACATGAGGAACTGTATGCAAGGGTCGCAGCCTTAGGAAGGTTGAGAACCACTGGTTTAGATAATCATATATTTTAGAGTGCTCCCCCCATATTTCCAGGACCCATCTGGCAGCATGCACAGTTATTACAATATTCTTGACTATGTTTCTGATGCTTTAATTTCTTCCCTGTGACGATTTGCACCTGCCATCCTGTCCTTCTTACCCCCTTCACCTTTTCACCCACCCCCACTTCCCTCCTGCCCCTTTGGCAACCACCAGCCTCTGTGTCTATGAGTTTGTTTCAGCATAAACTTTTTAAGGGGAAAAACAGGATTATACACTCAGTATAATCCACTATGTTAACAAAGAATGAAAACTATTTGCATTGGATGAACTCCAGATCCACCCCATAAAAATGGAGAGCCACTTCCCCATCCGAGAAAGAGGAGCTGCGAACCCCTGCAAGCTTCCTTTTCAAAGTGAAACTTCGAGATTGAGGAGCATTGTTCAAGCGAGACTGAAAGCAGACCTGCATGGACTGGAAATGCAGACCTCAGGTGTTGTGAATGCAGGAAACCCAGAGATCTAGAGAGAATGCACTGCAGTGAGTGGAGCTGCAGGGACCAGCTCAACATTCAAACATCAATCCGTGTCTAGATCAGTGGCAAACAGAATTTTAAAAATATTTTAATCCTCACCCGAGAATATTTTTATTGATTTTGAGAGAGAGAAGAGAGAGGGAAAAACTTTGGTTGCCTCCCATACCTGTCCTGACTGGGGATCAAACCTGAAAGGTACGTGTTCTAACCAGAAATCGAACCCACAACCTTCTGTTGCATGGGACGATGCTCCAACCGAGCCACCCACCGGCCAGGGCCAGAATTAAAAATTTTAAACAAATCTAGATTAAAATTCTATGCTGATGTAAATTACTACAAATTTCGTGGCTTAAAAACACAATTATGACCTTGCAGTCCTGTAGGTCACGAGTCCCGTGAATCCTTTTAGAAGGGTCACATAAAAGACAGACCATATTTTCCGGTGTATAAGATGACTGGGCATATACGATGACCCCCAAATTTTCCAGTTAAAATATAGAGTATGGGATATACCCACCCTATGACACCCAGTGTATAAGACGACCCCCAACTTTTGAGAAGATTTTCCTGGGTTAAAAAGTCATCTTATACTCCAGAAAACACGGTACTGATTCCCAATAAGCACACGACTAGATGCTCCACAGCATGAGCTGTCGCGGAAATCCACACGAGGTGCACGTTTAAGCCACGGGGATGCCCGCCGTTGGAACGATTCACACCGGGAAGTGTTGACGAGGCTGCGGGGCGAATGGGCCACTCGCACGAAGCTGACTGACGGGGATTGACGATGCCAGAGCCCCTTTGGGACATGGCAAGGCCTCGTGATGTGGGGGACACACACCTATGGGAATACAGAGCTCCCGCTGCTGGCCATGCCTCCCAGTGAATGGAAATGACATCCAGTAGAAGACGCGGCCGGGAATGCTCGGAGCAGCTAGTTCTTCGGAGCAGAAAGCGTGAAACCACCAACAGCCGCCAGGTGAGGGCAACAAACAGCAAATGGTGGGGTTACTCCTTTCCCGACCCCCACTCCGTGGTAACAGTGCGCGGCGGGCACATTGGGCAGCTGCGGGCCTCCCGCCTCCCCGTCCAACAAAGGAAGGAGCGTCCAGAAGGCGGGAGGCGCATGGGTGTATTTGATCGGGTATAATTGTGTTTTATTGGGCAAATTCTAGAACGTGGACTCTGAAGCCAAAGTGAGGATGAGTGATGATGAAATCGATAGAAAGTATAACCAAAAATTCAGCAACGCATTAGAAGGGAACCGTTTCAAACAGGGAAAGAGATGGTTGATTGTCCAAGTTAGCGAGGAGTGGTGGTCAAACGGGGACAGGGACTGGGATTTCGACATGAGATCTGGACACACAACGCGCACAGCGTGGATCTGAATGTGACAATGGTGATAAGGGGCCCTGATCCGAGCGGTTGAGGTTGGCCACCACCCCAGCGTTCTGTGCTCTGACATCCTTCAGCTCAGACGTGGGGGAGAGATCGATGCTCTCTTTAACTTGGCAATGTGTATGGCATGGCCGAACAGAATCATTCATTTGAAAGAAGCTTTTATAAACTCAATAAAATGTAATCAGCCTTGCTGGAGAACAGAATTATCATTGTGTTTCCTGTAAAAAGTGATCAACCTTATAGCTGAGGTAGAGTAGATGAAGCCAAAATATCTAACTTTATAGAGTTGTGTTTGCAGCTTATAAATAGTGGGAGTTTTTTTTTTTTTTTGGGGGGGTGGGTGTCTGGATTTTTAAAATATTTGTGGAGGGTTTTTTAATTTAAGAATTGTAATCGAAGCCATTCATTCCAGATATTGATTTTATTCCCAAGTTTGCACTCCGACAGCTTATTGCGTCGTTTCAAGCACATCCTCGAACCGGTCAAGCTTCGGGCTCTTCCACTCCTGACCGCACCTGCGTCCATCCCGGGGACACAAGGTGGAGCGTAAAAACGCGACTTCCAGGGAAATGCGCTCAGCCCTGACCGGTGTGGCTCAGTGGACAGCGCGCCGGCCTGCGGACTGAAGGGTCCCGGGTTCGATTCCGGTCAAGGGCACGTGCCTCGGTTGTGGGCAGGAGGCGGATGATTGATGCTTCTCATCGATGTTTCTAACTCTCTATCCCTCTCCCTTCCTCTCCGTAAAAAAAAATCAATAAAATATATATATATTTAAAAAAAAAATCGTACTTTCTGACCGATTGTCACAAACGCAGGCACGTGGCTAAAGACGAAGACTTCGGGCCCACAGGCGGCTCTGTTTCCGAATTCGCACGTCTCCGGGGGGGCAGGCCGTCTCGCGGCGTCGGGCCTCCGGAACCTTCTCCCGTCCGCGCCCACCAACGCTCCCAGGACACCCGTCCAGGGGAAGGGGGCCTTCCGGCGGCTCTTTTCTTGCCGCCCCCCCAATCTTTTAGAGAGTGCGCCGTCCGCGGCGGCCATCCAGGTCTGTCTCTTTCCCCAAAGCCGTGCGCGGACACACCGTC
>JAAGEH010000483.1:33702-86460 GCA_011751065.1 Lasiurus cinereus
CCAGGAATCTCCACGGAGAGGCTCACATCTCTGTAAGCCATTAGCCCAGGTACGTATTTTTTAAGACGCTTTTTCAGTCACCTAACATGTGCCCAAAGGAGAAGTGTTGATACAGGAGAGGTCCTTGCCCTGCAGACCCAGAACTGCTGAGAACAACCGCTCAGCCAGCATGGGAGGGGCGCGATAGAAACATACACGTCCTGAGGTCATGGAGAAGAAGGGGGAGTGGGTCAGACCAGCCCCAGAGAGGACACACTCAGGGATGGGTTGGTTGCACATGGATAGTCCTCACATCTGGCTTTTTAGCAGTGATCACTGATGGGATTCTTTGAAAAAATGCAATCTGAATTTTATCAGTACTATCATCTGGCTCCCTCCCTCCCCCTCTTTTTTTAGTTTCTTTGGTGAGTTTTTTAAATATTCGATTTCTTACAGAGAGGAAGGGAGAGGGATAGAGAGTTAGAAACATGAATGAGAGAAACATCGATCAGCTGCCTCCTGCAGGCCCCCTACTGGGGATGTGCCTGCAACCAGGATACATGCCCTTGACCGGAATCGAACCTGGGACCTTTCAGTCCGCAGGCGGACGCTCTAGCCACTGAGCCACACGGGTCGGGGCTTCTTTGGTGAGTTGGATGTCCTTTCGGGGTTAAGAACCAGGGAAGAGTGTGAAGGGTGGGTGCTCAAGGCAGATGGATGAGCTGCATAAAGGCAGGGAACGCCAAACACCAGCAAGCATTTTTCGGGAGAGTAGGGGAGGGTGTGGCGTGGCGGGAGATGATGCTGAAGCCAGATCAGGCAGGGCCGTACGTGCTGAGTGCACTTTGTCGTGGCTCCCAAGACCTCAAAAGTCTTCCTCTGGAGGAGTCGTTGATGCTTTCAAAGTCCAGCTGTTTTCGTGGCCTTTGGCAACATTTGGAGGGAGAATTGGTGGTGGATCAAAACAAGAGACAGAAGAATCCCATTTCGGCTGCTTCTGTAATCCAGACAGATAACGAGGATGTGGTCAAGGCTGGCAGTCTCACTGAGAGTAAAGCACAGATGTAAGTGAGGCGGTGTGGCCTCTGGAACGCAGAGAGAGGGGGGCTCCGGGGGAGGACAGGGTCATCCCCAGGTTATGGTTTGAAAAGTAAAGGATGGTGATGCCAGGAATATAGAAAATACCGGATTTAAGGGAAGGGCTTTGTTCTTGTTCTGTTTCCTCTGAGGTGTAAATAGTTCGGCTATTCAATAAACGCTAGCCTATCCTAGAAGTCCACCAAGATATGGTCAGTATCCCACTGTGCAGTGACAAGACACCTCTTAAGCATCGCATTAAGAGTTTTACCTACATTCAGGTAGGTAATAATTGAAGCTGTGGTTTGAGTTAGGTCACCCAGAAGGAGGGTACTGAATGAGGTTAATGAGGTTACAGTCCTCGGCCACCCCTGGAAAGGGATGCTCACAGAGGCAGGAGGAGGAGGAGGTTATGAAGGAGACTGAGAAGAACGGAAAGGAGAATGGTGGTGTCCTAGCTAAGGAATCCACGGCCAGGATTTTCTATTGCACATTTGAGAATTTAATCTGCATAAGTAACATTTTATTTACTTAATTTATTTTTTAAGTATATATATATATTCTATTGATTTTTTTTACAGAGCAGAAGGGAAAGGGATAGAGAGTTAGAAACATCGGTGAGAGAAAGACATCGATCAGCCGCCTCCTGCACGCCCCTTACTGGGGATGTGCCCGCAACCAAGGTACATGCCCTTGACCGGAATCGAACCCGGGACTCTTCAGTCCGCAGGCCGACACTCTATCCACTGAGCCAAACCGGTTTTGGCTTTTTAAATCTCCTTTTTTATATGTAGTACTAAAATATTAAAAGCTGCCCTAAATTATTTTTAGGAGCATGAAGAAAGTATACAATTAATACTTAATAAATTCAAAAAATTCCCAAGACAAATGCATGTATTTGATTATAAGTACACATTTATGTATAAATCTTTACTCATGGACGTAAGAAGGAGGTAAGGAATTTTTCTAAAAAGTGAATTTATTTCCAAGAACTGGCTCCCAGCTGGCATGGTGCAGTAGTTGAGGGTTGACCTATGAACCATGGTTTGATTTCCCCATTAAGGTACATGCCTGGTGTTTCAGGCTCATTCCCCAATGGGAGTGTGCAGGAGGCAGCCAATCAATGATTCTCATTATTGATCTTTCCCTCTCCCTTCCTCTCTGAGATAAATACCTATATATACCTATATCTATATTCTGTATTATATATTAGAGGCCCAGTGCATGAATTCATGCACCAGTGGGGCCCTTGGCCTGGCCTGTGGGATCGGGCCGAAACCGGCTCTCTGACATCCTCTGAGGGGTTCCAGATTGCAAGAGGGAAGAGGCCAGGCTGAGGGCCCCACAGGTGCACAGTTGGGGCCGGGGAAATACATGGAAGGGCTCCAGAACTCCGGGGTGTGTACAGCCTGTCTGGCTCAGTCCCAATCGGCCAGACCCCAGCAGCAAACTAGCCCGCCAATTGGAGTGTCTGCCCCCTGGAGGTCAGTGCACGTCATAGTGACTGGTCACCTGCCCCTGATGGTCAGTGCAGGTCATAGCCAGCAGTTGGGTGGTCTTAGCATATCATTTGCATATTATGCTTTGATTTGTAGAATGGATGACCAGATACTTAGCATATTAGCCATTTAGTATATAGGATATATTTTTTTAAATATATTTTATTGATTTTTTACAGAGAGGAAGGGAGAGAGACAGTCAGAAACATCGATGAGAGAGAGACATCAACCAGCCGCCTCCCGCACGCCCCCGACTGGGGATGTGCCCGCAACCAAGGTACATGCCCTTGACCGGAATCGAACCCGGGACTCTTCAGTCTGCAGGTTGACGCTCTATCCACTGAACCAAACCGGCTTCTGCAATTTTATTATATAGGATATATATATTTTTTAATATATTTTATTGACAGAGAGGAAGGGAGAGTGATAGAAAGTCAGAAGCATTGATGAGAGAGAGACATCGATCAGCCACCTCCTGCACGCCCCCCACTGGAGATGTGCCCGCAAGCAAGGCACATGCCCCCGACCGGAATCGAACCCGGGACCCTTCAGTCCGCAGGCTGACGCTCTATTCACCGAGCCAAACCGGTCTGGGCTATATAGGATATTTTAAGAACTGACATTATGCCACAAAAGCCTCAGCAGTAAGATATCATTTCTGTCAAGATGTCATCTGGCTCTGGCTGGCTTTTCCCAGTAGTTAGAGCATCACATCCATGGTTCTCTCTTTCGATATCTCCCCCTTTCCCCTTCCCTCCCTCCCTCCCTCCCTCCCTCCTACTCTCTAAAAATCAATGGGAAAAATATCCTTGGCTGAGGATTAATC
This sequence comes from Lasiurus cinereus, assembly GCA_011751065.1. Lineage (NCBI taxonomy): Eukaryota > Metazoa > Chordata > Mammalia > Chiroptera > Vespertilionidae > Lasiurus > Lasiurus cinereus. Next base: position 37,084 of record JAAGEH010000483.1, read on the forward strand.
ACAACAAAATGATGTCATTTGAATTTTAGGGTCATATGCATTCAAAACTGCCACATTTCTTTACCCCAGTATTCAACTCAGGTTTCTTAACCTTTCTTTGTCCCTTCTCTCCCTTCCTGAAAGGACACACTTGAGACATTTCTTCCCTATGCATTTCCCATGAATTTTAATACCAGCAATGTAGCGTATATCTGTGCACGGTGTGTATATGTGTGCTTTAAACCTAAAAAGAATAGGACTGGCCAATTTCCTCTCCTCGAGGTTGACACCACCCCTGATAGAAGGCCTGGGGTCGGTCCATCTAGTTTGTGCAGTGAACTTCGTTGGGCTTATAACTTTTTCCCCATAAGGTTGATATTTGACATTCACTGGATACTTAAGGTCAAGTTTCTCAAGATGAGGTTTGTTGGATAATTTCCTGGCCAATTCCCAGCCAGACATTAGTTTCATATAAAATCACTTTGCTTCCCTGCTTGATGCAGACTGGCCGTTAGCTGTTGAGATGGTGCTTCGCCTTTAGTCTGATGTTTTCCTCACGCAGAGACGGGCATCATGGGTTTCGGAGGAGAATGTCTCAGAGTTGAAGTTGCTTCCTCTCCCGTCACGGCGGGTTACAGACATGACTGACGCGGTGATGTTAACCTTGATCATTTGGTTAACGTTCTGTTGCCAGGTGTCTCCACTCTAAACTGTTTTTCCCTTTTCATACTCTCTTCTTTGGAGGTAGTGCACTCCAGATGGGTGGGATTAAGTGCCACCTCCTGGAAGGGGGAGTATCAGTATATTATCTGGAATTCTGTAAGGAAGATTCGTACCTTCTCCCACATTTGTTTATTCACTCACTAATTTAGAGCAGTATGGATGCATGTAACTTTACTTTATACTGTGGGTTGTAATCCAGTCTCTTTTTTTTTTTAATATATTTTATTGATTTTTTACAGCGAGGAAGGGAGAGGGATAGAGCGTTAGAAACATCGATGAGAGAGAGACATCGATCAGCTGCCTCTTGCACGCCCCCTACTGGGGATGTGCCCACAACCAAGGTACATGTCCTTGACTGGAATCACACCTGGGACCTTTCAATCCGCAGGCTCTATCCCCTGAGCCAAACCGGTTTTGGCTGTAATCCAATCTTATATTTATTTTATTCACAGTGTTTGAGCTTGGGCCATTGAGAGCTCTTTCAGGTTGGCTTCTGTGTCTCCTCTGCACGTCCGTTTGTATTTTGAGCTCTCTCTCTTTCTGGGACACACGATGCTCCAGGCTCACCTTGTGCTTTCCCTGCCCCAGCCCCTCCCTCCCTTTATCCCTCCTCTCTTCTTTGTTTATTTTAATGCAAACATTTGCTTTTAAAAATATATATATATTTTACTGCTTTTTTTAACAGAGGAAAGGAGCGAGATAGAGTGTTAGAAACGTCAATGAGAGAGAAACATCAATCAGCTGCCTCCTGCACAGCCCGCACTGGTGCCCGAAACCGAGGTACATGCCCTTGATCGGAATAAAACCTGGGATCCTTGAGTCCGCAGGCCAATGCTCTGTCCACTGAGCCAAACTGGTTAGGGTGCAAACATTTGCTTTTTAATGAACCACAACACCCTGCTATTGGCAATGAGCATTATGTTGTTCCTGTATGCATTTAGTTAAGGGTAAAAATACAAATCTTAGCTTATTTTCATTACACCCCATTAGAGTGGGAGATCTCTCTGGATTTTGGCTTTTATCCTGTTTGCTAATCTCAGTTCCTTGTCATCTGCAGTGCTGATGAACCTGCCTCATAGGTCTTTATTCAGTTCCTTGACACATTGGTTCTTGGGATTTCCTGGTACGGTTTTGCTACTTTACTCTCCTGAGACTGCTAGGATTTGGAAAAGTATTTAATGTTAACCTTTGCACTTGATCTTGAGTGGTAGAGGCTCTAATGATATTATAAAAACTAAAAGTTGGAGACAGTCAAAAACTAATTATCAAGATCATTGGCAATAGATTAACATTTGTAGCTGTTACAGTGCATTGATGAGCAGTGAATTATTGTTACAGTGCATTGATGAGCAGTGGCCAGCAATTCGCTATGGCCACTTCAGTAGTATAAGCCTCTGAGCACTATATTTGTAAACAAGAGAAAACCCTTCTCTGTGGGAGTTGTTGGTATGGATTAAAACTTACGGATTTTCATGTTTCCAGGGATTTCTGGAACATGGCTTTTGGGAATGAAAAAGTTGCTTGAGCTTTTGACTCTTGCTTCAGTACTTCAGGAGCACATGCAAAATCCATGCTTTGGAAACATGGAGAGTTCTCTGTCTGAGTATGTTTTCCTTTAATACTAGTGGCCCCGTACACAAATTCATGCACATTGAAAGGCAATTAATTAGAAGAAATATTTTAATATCACTATTTGCGTTTTCTCTATAATAGAAGTGTCAACCAAATCCATGATCAACAATGACAGATTGAAATACACACATGCAATTGGCACCAGCGAGAGCTTTATATGTATCCTGCATGTGCAAGTCAACTTAGTCTTTATACACAGAGAATAAACTTGCTTAATTAGAACTGCTTTCTGATGCAGCTAAACTTTTTCTAGCCGAGTGAAGCATCCCAACGTCTCTTACAGGTAATTGTCAGCAACACCAGCAGTAAATATTAATACGAAGCAGATTATTATTGTAGATCATGCAGGGAGGGCAGAGGGTGAAATATTGAACTGCCACAGTGTCTGACTATATTCTGTGCAGTGAGAAAGCCTGAAGTCATTTTCAAGGTCCACCATTTCTTTTCAATTGGGTCAAGTTTCTAAATGTCCATTTTCTGGCTAATGAAAATAGGATTCCACTGAGTCTCCTATCTGCCTACTCCAGGACTTCTGTGAGGATCAAATGAGATGAGGCATGAGAAAACACTTCACAGGCATTTGGTTAAAGAACGAATTGTTTGCACCTGGCTATCAAGCAGGTCATGTTCCTGAGCTGAAGAAACTGCAAGGAGGCTAGTTGCTAGGGAGAGGAAGCCAGGTGTTGCTATGTGACAGCATTACCTGGACTGTCGGACACATAGCATATTTGCCTTTTTTCTGTGTAGATGACATAGTTTTGAGCCTTTCTTATAGCACAACTGTATTGCCTTAACGATATTTACAACTAACAGAGCGCTTTCATTTTATTATAGTTTTCATGTGTCACAGAAAGTTTTGAGGCGTGGGCTCAGATTTGAGTTAGTCCATTATTGACAGCTGGCCGGCAGGTGGTTCTCAATGTGGCTGAGGTATGTTCTCAGTTGAGGGTGATGAGTGTTTGAGGGAGTATGCCCATTCTTCACACAGAGCAGGCCTGCCGTGTCCTTGTGCTTATCTTTAGTCTTCGTCTTGTTTCCCAGATCCAGGTCCAGAATGAGCACATGTTGCTGGTGTACTCCAGGTGGCACTTCTGCCATTGAGTTCCTGCAGCGCTATGCCGCCAGGACCCAGCCCAGTGAGCTGCAGACGGCAGACGATGACCTCTGCTACTGCTTAGAGTGCGTGACCGAGTACCACCGAGCAAGGGAGGAGCTGCCACTCTTGCACGAGGTGAGTTACATTCCAGGGGACCGTTTTCCGGAGCTTGATAAGAGGAAGGTAATAAATTTGAACTCTTTAGAAGCATTCAGGGAACTGATTGTTTAAACTTCAAAGGCTGATAGATACCTCTAGTACCTAATTCATTCCCTGCTATATCGTAGGTGCCGAATCAGTGGCCATTAACTGATGGAATTGAATTGAAACCTAAAACAGAATTATATGACCTCTCACTTTTTTTTTTTTTCCAAATATATTTTATTGATTTTTTTACAGAGAGGAAGGGAGAGGGATAGAGAGTTAGAAACATCGATGAGAGAGAGACATCGATCAGCCGCCTCCTTCACGCCCCCTACTGGGGATGTGCCCGCAACCAAGATACATGCCCTTGACCGGAATCGAACCTGGGACCTTTCAGTCCGCAGGCCGACGCTCTACCCATTGAGCCAAACCGGTTTTGGCTGACCTCTCACTTTTAGTCATCCTATATAATAAAGGGCTAATATGCAAATCAACCAAACAGCAGAATGATTGGTTGCTATGACACGCACTGACCTCCAGGGGGCAGATGCTCACAGCAGGAGCTGCCCCAGGTGGTCAGGGGGCTTCCACAGGGGGAGTGCTGCTCAGCCAGAAGCAGGGCTCATGGCTGGTGAGGGCAGCGGTGGTGGCAGGAGCCTCTCCCGCCTCTGGTGGCGCTAAGAATGTCCAGGAAGCGGGCCTAAGCCATCAGTCCAACACCCCCTGGAGGCTTCCAGAATGCGAGAGGGCACAGGCTGGACTGAGGGACCCTTCCCCCCGAGTGCCTGAATTTCATGCACCGGGCCTCTAGTTTTGATAAAATTTTATGAAATGAAAGTGATATATAGGGAGGAGGTTGATTCATGTCAGTATATCAATATATTTGACACTATTATAAATTCATGAGTCTGAATGGCTTGGGCTATGTTTTTATTGATTTTTTTTTTCCTCTTTTCATTTTTAAATGGATAAATAGTATAAATCTCTGAGCACAAGCATATTTTCTAGTCCTAGTAAGTCAAAGTAACACATATCATTTCAAAATGTAGCTTTGAATATTTGGTTTATTATGTTTATGTGATGAAAAGTTGAACACTGCCCTGGCCTGTGTGGCCAGTTGGTTAATATTGTCCCATGCAGCCAGAGGGCACGGGTTCAATTCCTGTTCAGGGCGTATGCCCAGATTGCAGGCTAGAGCCCCGTAGGGAGCAATTGATGTTTCTCTCACTCTCTTTCTAAAATAATCAATAAAAACATATTTTAAAAAATAAAATGCAGACCATAGAGATGACATACAGAGAGAAGGAGGTTCAATTTCTGGTTGGGGCATGTGTCAGGGTTGTGGGCTTGATCCCCAGTGTGGGGCATGCAGGAGGCAGCTGATCCCCAGTGTGGGGCATGCAGGAGGCAGCTGATCAGTGATTCTCATCATTGATGTTTCTGTCTGTCTTCCTTCCTCTCTGAAATCAATAAAAATGTTTTAAAAAATGACAGTGAAGTAATAACAAAAAATAATACTTGTAAGCAAATGTTGGTTAGAAGCATTTTAAAATTAACTGTATTAATTTTCTTTTTCTTTTTTAATATGTTTTATTGATATTCCACAGACAGGAAGGGAGAGGGATAGAGAGCTAGAAACATTGATGCGAGAGAAACATCGATCAGCTGCCTTCTGCATGCCCCCTACTAGGGATGTGCCCATAACCAAGGTACATGCCCTTGACCGGAATGGAACCTGGGACCTTTCAGTCCGCAGGCCAACGCTCTATCCACTGAGCCAAACCGGTTTCGACAACTGTATTGATTTTCACATATGACATATGGACTGGAAACTTTATCTGTTAAACCTAAAGTCTTTTAAATCGAGGTCCACAAAACCCAGGGTTTACTGTGCTCATTCATGTATCATAAATGTGGCCATGATTAATGACTATTTTCTTCAAGTAAATCTTAATATGTGATGTCACTTTATTTATTTTTTACATTAAATACCAAACACAGATTTGGCTTCCTTTCTTTTTTCTTAACATATTTCTTTATTGATTTCAGAGAAGATGGGAGAGGGAGAGAGAGAGAGAAACGTCAGTGATGAGAGAGAATCATTGCTTGGCTACCTGCCACTGGGGATTGAGCCTGCAACCCTGGCATGTGCCTTTGGCTGGAATCGAACTTGGGACTCTTCAGTCCACAGGCCGACGCTGTATCCATTGACCCAAACCAGCAAGGGCTGTGATGTCTCTTTTAAAATTCTGCATCTTTATGCTTAGGAAAAGGCTTTTAGAGAGATCATGACATCCAGTGTATTTTGTTGATAAGAAATAAGGCACACTGCCCATTTTTCTTTTCCTGAAGGTTTTATGGGAATTGGAAACCTTACGTCTGATAAATCACTTTGAAAAGTCTATGAAAGGAGAAATCGAAGATGACGACGATGAATTATATATCATAGACAACAATGGAGAGGCCCAGCCATTTGACTTCACTGGCCAAGACTTTGAAAATAAGCTTCGAGTTCCACTTCTCGAAATCCTGAAATACCCTTACCTGCTTTTACACGAGCAAGTCAGTGAGTATCTTGCGCGTTCTACAGGTTGTATCAGTGTTACTATGTCAAGCATTATAAGAATTTAGATTGATTTATATGAAAATCGGTTTGTTAAACATATAATTAGGATATTTAATGTTTCTCCCAACGTTCTGTTACCAAAGTTTCCAAACAAAGTAAATTATGTAGTAAACACCACGTACACAGCACATAGATTCCACGGTAGCGAACATCTTGCTATATTTGCTTTATTACATGTTTTATTCATCTCGTCCTTCAGTTCATTTTCATTCTTGTGTTTTTCTCAACCTTGGCACGATGGACTTGTTTTTTTAAATATATTTTCATTGATTTCAGAGAGGAAGGGAGAGGGAGAGAGAGACAGAAACAGCAAGGATGAGAGAGAATCGCTGATCAGCTGTCTCTGCACTCCCACACTGGGGCTGGAGCCTGCAGCCCTGGCGTGTTCTCTGACCAGCAATTGAGCTGTGACATCCACCGAGCCATGTCAGCCAGCCGCACTAGTGACATTTTAGGCTGGATTCTTCTTTGTTGTGGGGACTGTCCTGTACACTGTAGGATGTGTACCTGCATCTCTGGCCTCCATCTGCTAGGTGCTATAGTACCCCACTCTCCCCGACCCCCATTGTGAAAACCGAAAAGATCTCCAGAAAGTGCTCAGAGGCCCCTTGGAAGTTGGGGGCAGGCTGTGGAGAGGCAGAATCGTGCCTGTCTGGGAAGGCTGGGCTGCAGTGATTTTCAGTAATCACTGTGGCGTTGTATGTAATGGCTGCCTAGATTTTGGTCGTTTATGTTTGCATTTCTTTTTAAAAAATATATATTTTATTGATTTTTATAGAGAGGAAGGGAGAGGGATAGAGTTAGCAACATCGATGAGAGAGAAACATTGATCAGCTGCCTCCTACTGGGGATGTGCCCACAACCAAGGTACATGCCCTTGATGGGGATTGAACCTGAGACCCTTCAGTCCGCAGGCTGACACTATCCACTGAGCCAAACCAGCGAGGGCTATGTTTGCATTTCTTACTATGAATCTCTTAAAAGTAAAGGACATGGATTATCTTTAGGTCAGTCAGGGATCGGACATTACATCTGGTTCTCTTTTCTTAGATCTCTTTTGATCCAAAGAGTCTGTTCATGCACACATGCCCGCAGTGACTTGTGGAGACCGGAGTTGCCCTATAGAATGATACACATTGTGGATCGTTCTCATTGCTTTCTTGTGATGTGTTTTAACTTAGGTCAGTAAGCTGGAAAGTTGATCTAAAGATTTGGATAAATCTAAATACATTAGAAATAGATTTTAAAATTCCAGCAAGTCATTTTCAGAACATTTATTAAAGAAGACTCCCTCCAGGAAAATATGTAAGCTTGATACTTTTTCACAACCAAACACTTCTGTGGCCCCCGCTCAGCTAAAGAAAGGATGGCAGTGCCCCAGGAGCGCCCTCCTGCTGCTTTTCCAGCCCTTGTCCCTCCTCCCAGCCAGCCCCGCCCCTGCCAGCGTTCTTTGAAGCTTAGCAGACTAGATGCTTCATCTGGGAGAGAGTGTGTGAGTCCATTTTGGAAAAGTAATGAAGACATTTCCGTAAACAGCAGGAGGTGGACCAGTGCTCACAAAGTGGAGCAGTGAAGTGTCCAGGCATCAGTGTATTTGAGGTGTTTAGTGTCCGATGATGGTAGCATTTCAAACCGGTGGAGACAGTGGATCTTTTGATAAATAAGAGCAGGACAACATAGCCAAAGTGGGTAGGAGGGGGGAAGCTGACTTTCCAGATTGTTCCAGTGCCAGATACAGTCCACAGGAGTCAAAATGTAAAATCCTAATGCCACTGGGGCTGTATTCATACCTCTAAGAGGATGTCTCTATGGAAATAATTATGCCAGGAGTAAAAAAATTAAAAAAAAGCCGAAACCAGTTTGGCTCCAGTGGATAGAACCTTGGCCTGCGAACTGAAAGGTCCCAGGTTTGATTCCGGTCAAGGGCACGTACCTTGCTTGCAGGCACATCCCCAGTGGGGTGTGTGCAGGAGGCAACTGATCGATGTTTCTAACTCTCTATCCCTCTTCCTCTCTGTACAAAATCAATAAAATGTATATTTTTTAAAAAGTATATATTAATGAAGTCAGAATATTTGTAGGAACCGTACTGGGATCAGTTATTCTTTCAGATAGGTACATAGTGCTCTTACAGTTACAAGGCACGGGTTTTCATTTACGTACTTACAAACCAACCGAAGCGGCCACATGGTAGGTATTCTCGATAAGTGGATAAAATGTCTTACGTGTCCTGCCTTGTTTTTCTGTTCAGATGAGTTATGTGTCGAAGCACTTTGCCGGATGGAACAAGCCAATTGCTCCTTTCAGGTCTTTGAGAAACAGCCCGGCATCTATCTGTTTTTGGTCCATCCCAACGAGATGGTGAGTCCGAGTGTTAGACGGCGGAAGGACACACGCTGTGTTTGCACGTGTGGGTAGCTGTGTTGGAGGTTTCGATGCGTGTTTTGTGTAAAATGTTTGTTAGAGCATTTCTGACAGGTGCCCTCAGCTCAGAGGACAGAGAAGGGAGGGATGTTACCTCTTCAATGCCAGGCAGTGAGCCAGAGCAGACTGCTTTCTCCTGCTCTCCTGTCGCCTGCCACTCCAGCACGTGGCCGTGCCAGGGCCAGTGTTGGGAAGTTATGGCAGATGAGCTTTATAAGTGGGGGTGCGGAGGGGGCGGGGGAAGTCAGCTCCTCAGTGCCGGAAGTGAGGGCCAGAAATCAGAGCACACTGCGCAGGAGCCGCAGCAGAGAGCGCTCCAGGGTGTCGAGCCTGCCCTGGAGCTTGTTGCAGAAGTTTTTTTGAGGTTCCTCTTTTCATTCTTCCCTCTTTAAAATGTTCTTTCATGGAAAATCACAGACATACAAAAGTAGGACAGTATAGTGAGCCCCTATCTGTTCATCACGAGCAGCAATTACCAATACATGGTCGGTAATATACTCACTCCCCTTTGGATTCATTGGAGCAAACCTGGACACCAGAGCGTGTCTCTAAAAGACAAGAACATGGTACCATTTATTGTTGCAGTCTCAATGTGGCTTTTCTTTATTTTATTTTTAAAATATATTTTAATTGTTTTTTTACAGAGAGGAAGGGAGAGGGATAGACAGGTAGAAACATTGATGAGAGGAAGACATCGATCAGCCACCTCCTGCACGCCTCCTACTGGAGATGTGCCTGCAACGCAGATACATGACCTTGACCAGAATCGAACCTGGGACCTTTCAGTCCGCAGGCCAATGCTCTATCCACTGAGCCAAACCAGTTGTGGCAATGTGGCTTATCTTTAGATTCTTGGTATAGGGTTCTGTCCAGCTAGTTTTCAGGTGGCCTGGAGGATAGGAGTTTAATAATTTAGTTGTAATTTTGATGTGATGGTGTCAGGAGGTGAGCATAGCATCTTCCACTAACATTGGAAAAAAACAACAATACTATCCCCACTCCTAAAATAACTATGTTTGTTGTTAATCCTCACCAACCTTATTTTCTTACATAGATTTTTTTTTAAGTTTTTATTTTTTTACTAGAGGCCTGGTGCATGAATTCGTGCAGGGGTGGGGTCCGGCTGGCCAGCCCTAATCAGGGCTGATCTGGCTGGGCCAGCCAGGGGGAGGGGCCTGTGGGTGATTGGCTGGCCAGCCCCACCCCTAGTCAAACTCCTGGGAAAGGGGAATTTTATTTTTTAATTTTAGTTTTCTTTTAAAAAAATTGATTTCAGAGAAGGGAGGCGGGGGAGAGAGAGAGAAACATCAGCGATGAGAGAGAACATTGATCGTCTGCCTCCTGCATGCCTTCTATTAGGAATGTGCCCTTGACTGGAATCAAATCCGAGACCCCTCAGTACAAAGGCTGACACTCTATCCACTGAGCCAAACCATGGTTCATGGGCTGATGCTCTAACCACTGAGAGACTGGCTATGGCTCTGTGTTTAAAAATATCTTTTTGAAATATATTTTTAATGATTTCAAAGAGGAAAGGATAGAGAGAGAGAAACATCAATGGTGAAAGGGAATCACTCATCAGCTGCCTCCTGCATGTGCCCTTGTCTGGAATTGAACCTGGGACCCTTCGGTCCATAGGCGACACTTTGTCCACCAGCCAGGGCTCTTGTGTCTTTTAAAAAAATATATTTTTGTCTTTGTCTTTTTTTAAAACTGATTTGAGAGAGAGGGAAGGGAGAAGAAAAAGGAGGTGGGAGGGAGGAAGAGGTACCTATTTGTTGTTCCATTGACTTACGCATTCATTGGTTGGTTCTCGTATGCACCTGACCAGGGATTGAACCCGTAACCTTGGCCTGTCTGATGACACTCTAACGAGCTGAGCTACATGGCCAGGACCTAGTATTTTGTGTCTTTGAAAATCTACAGGGAACCCTATGATCTTAAATAGGTTTTGGTGTATGAGACAATGGTTTGTTGAGTGAAGTGACGAATGTGTTGTGCTCACAGGTTCGTCGTTGGGCTATCCTGACTGCCAAAGGCTTGGGAAAAGTGGACCGAGATGACTATTATGACCTACAGGAGGTTTTGACTTGCCTTTTCAAAGTCATTGAGTTGGGGCTTTTGGAAAATACAGACATTTACACCACCTCTGTCCTTGAGAAGGGTAAACTGATCATCCTGCCCCCACACATGTATGACACTTCCAACTACAAAAACTACTGGTTAGGTAAGTATGGCCACCACACAAATAGCTGTAGTGTTTTCCTGTGGTTCTTATGAGTAGCCTGCAAAAGAAGTGATCTCTGATCATCTTTTCAAAGTTGCTAAATTACAGGATTTCAGAGTTTCCAATTCTTTTGTCATTAAATTGATCTACCTACACATCTTGTTTTTAAATATTTATCCTAGAAGCAATCTGTGTAAGAGATACATTTTCAAGGATAGCAAATAGATATTTTATTTGAAACAATATTAGATATAAAACTATTGATAGAGTAAGTTGACTTTCATAGGGTTTGATCTAGTTTACGAAAAGGTTTAATGCCTCTTTTTCCATTTGTAAAATATTTCCTGATAAGAAGAGATCCTAGCTTTGGTTTTCAACAAGCTCTAAACTGACTCAAAGTGGTTCCACCCCACTTTATTGAATCGAAGTCTTGCAGTTATGGGTCCTGTTTGGCAGAGATTGGTGCTTGAAATACGATGACCTTAAAAATGAAGCCATCTTAGACATGATGAGATATGGAGTGTGTAGTAGTCAGCTTAGAAATTGTTTCCTAACCCAATTCATACCATGTTCCCATTTGATTCTCAAATTAGCCTGAAGTCCTTTTACTTAGGAATGATGTCTATGCAGACATCAGACTTAAATGTTAGAGGAACTGGATTCTGCTTGATTCGTCTTTCTTCCTTGGTGTTCTTTGCCACCTGAACGAGATGTTAAACCCACAAACCATCTTGCAGGTATTTGCATGCTGCTGACCATTCTGGAGGAGCAAGCCATGGACTCGCTGTTGCTGGGCTCAGACAAACAGAACGATTTCATGCAGTCAATTCTCCACACCATGAAGAAGCAGACAGAGGGTAAGACGCTGCGTTCGTTAAGTGCTTTAAATGCTCTGATGATGATGCACTTTTAAAATACTGGCGTCACTGCAAGAATTGTGTGTATAATGTGAGGAAAGAAAACATTTTATGGTTTAGGTCAGTGGTCGGCAAACTCATTAGTCAGCAGAGCCAAATAGCAACAGTACAACGATTGAAATTTCTTTTGAGAGCCGAAAACCGACTTCTGCACATGGGCCTCGAAGTTTCAGTGGCACTGTCTGTGTGCACCCGCACATGGTATTTTGTGGAAGAGCCACACTCAAGGGGCCAAAGAACCGCATGTGGCTTGCGGGCCACAGTTTGCCGACCGCTAGTTTAGGTCACAGATTCAGGATCCTAAATTGGAAGGGACCTTTAGATTTAATTAACACCTTTCATAAAAGAAGAGATGGGAGCCCCGGGCAGTCACTTACTTTATATGGTGAAACACCCGGTTAGTGGTAGAGGTAAGAGTAGAGTCTATAGGAGGTAAGTTTCTAATGGCAACGTACCGTATTTTCTGGCGTATAAGACGACTGGGTGTATAAGGCGACCCCAACTTTTCCAGATAAAATATAGAGTTTGGGATATACCCGCCCTAAGATGACACCCAGCGTATAAGACAACCCCCAACTTTTGAGAAGATTTTCTTGGGTTAAAAAGTGTCTTATACGCCAGAAAATACGGTAGTGAAAATTCTAGAGAAAGTCTCCCTGTCCCACCGTCTTCCTTTTTTCCTGGTTCTTCATTTCATTTTAGTTCTCTCTTGTTTCACTGTCCAACATGGTGACTGCTAGCCAACTGTGGCTGTTTAAATTACAATGAAAATAAAAATTTAGTTTTCAGGCCCCTCATTATATTTCAGGGACCTAGCCGCACGTGCCTGGGGGGTACTGGGCTGAGCAGTCAGTACAGCCACAGAGCATGCCCAGCGCCACAAGCCCTGCGCTGGCAGCGTGGGCAGAGAATCCAGAACTAGCTGTGAGCCACGTAGTCATGTTATCGTCAGACCAGCTTTCTTTTGCTCCTGGTTGTAGCAAGGGAGGATTTGTGCTTAAGTGTTTCTCCCCCTGTCTCCTTACGGACAATCTGTAATAAAGACCGAGCCGCCAGATCCTACAGAAACGCTGTGAATATAATTTCCCCACTTTGACTTGCCTTTAGGCAACTTCAGTGTGGATATAAACTCATTTGTGGGAGGTTCTAAAATATGTAAATGTTACGCTTTTTTGCTAGATGATTCCTAATTAAGGTTTTTACAAGTGTGTTTGCCGGCATTTACTACGTAAGTTGTTCATTTCTTTTTGAATGCCTTGCACACATAATTTTATTCTCACTGCTCCCTTCAGAATGCCACACCTCTGAAACCTGTCTTCACCTAACTGATGACATTTTTTCTTAATTTGACAGTTTACGAGACATGTGTCAACTGTAGTAAAGCATAAGAAAGTATATGAGTCCTAGCCTGTTTGGCTCAGTAGATAGCGTCAGCCTGAGGACTGAAGGGTCCCAGCTTCAATTCCGGTCAAGGGTACATGCCCAGATTTTGGGCTCAATCCCCTAGTAAGGGGGTGTGCAAGAGGCAGCCAGTCAATGATTCTCTCCCATCATTGATGTTTCTATCCCTCCTTCCTTCCCTCTTCCTTCCTCTCTGAAATCAACAAAAATACATTTTAAAAAAGTATATGATATAGTCCACATGACTGATGAAAAACTAGACTCCTAGCGCCCTGAGGACAATAAAACTGGAGGTTCTGGGGTGACTACAGAACACAGTCACAGAGTCAGAGCATTTGCCTAGAACAGTGGTTCTCAACCTTCTTAATGCTGCAACCCTTTAAGACAGCTCCTCATGTGGTGGTGACCCCCAACCATAACATGATTTCCGTGGCTACTTCATCACTGTCATCTTGCTACTGTGATGAACTGTAATGTAAATATCTGATATGCAGGATGTATTTTCATTGTTACAAATTGAACATAATTAAAGCATAGTAATTAATCATGAAAACAATACGTAATTATATATGGTGAAATATTTATTTCTAATTACAAATAAATGAAATTTTGTTTTGAATCATGGTATAGCATGGATAACAGTCTTAATATAACAACAGTAAACTACATTGCTACATTTTGCTACACCGAGGAGCGGTGTGTTGGTTCCTAAGACCATGGGAAATAGGTGTTTTCCAATAGTCTTAGGCGACCCCTGTGAAAGGGTCGTTTGACCCCCAAAGGGGTCGCGACCCACAGGTTGAGAACCGCTGGCCTAGAAGGAAGGGTGCTATAGACGGTGACGTGGCTGGGGAGTGTGTGAGGAAGCTTTGGGGCGGGACCTGGGTGAATAGGCTTTGAGGGATGGGACTGATCGTGAAGGCATTCTGGTTCTTGGGGAAAAAGCCAGCTGTCAGTGCTGTGGTGGGGAGTGATTATGGGAGGGTGAGCGATAAAGCTGGAGAAGAACAACAGAGGAAGATGAAATGCTTGAGGACTTTGAATTTCCTTAGAAGACAGTAAGGAGCGATGGGAGGTCTTTGAGTGGGGCAGTATCTTGCCAGGCATGTCTGATAGAGAAGAGGGAAAGGACTAGAGCAGCGATTCTCAACCTGTGGGTCGCGACCCCTTTGGGGGTGGAACGACCCTTTCACAGGGGTCGCCTAAGACTATTGGAAAACACCTATTTCCCATGGTCTTAGGAACCAACACACCGCTCCTCGGTGCAGCAAAATGTAGCCATGTAGTTTACTGTTGTTATATTAAGACTGTTACCCATGCTATAGCACGATTCAAGGAAAAATTTCATTTATTTGTAATTAGAAATAAATATTTCACCATATATAATGACATATTGTTTTCATGATTAATCCCTATGCTTTAATTATGTTCAATTTGTAACAGTGAAAATACATCTTGCCTATCAGATATTTACATGACAGTTCATAACAGTAGCAAAATGACAGTGATGAAGTAGCAACGGAAATAATGTTATGGTTGGGGGTCACCACCCCATGAGGAGCTGTCTTAAAGGGTCGCAGCCTTAAGAAGGTTGAGAACCACTGCACTAGAGGTTAGAGCTTGTCAGTCATGGGAATTCCTGCCTCTGGAGGGAAATGGATTCCAACAAGCCACGCTGCGGTTGGGTGGATAAAAGCTGTGCGGCTCTACCCGTTAGCCTTGGGGAATCCTAGGCTTTGCTGACATCTGGAAATCCCAAGTGTTTCTCTCCTCTCCTTCTCTTCTGTGATGTATTGAAGGAAGGGAGTTCTGGGAGAAGGTGTTGGATAGAAAAGATGGCTTCAGGTGTGGCAAATGGTGGGAAAGTATATCAATTTGTTCTCCATTTAAAAATTTTTTTATAGAGGCGTAGAGTATTATTTGAAAAAAATTCAAAAACAATTTAAAAATTTGCCAGCTTTTTGTTGTTGTTGTTATTCCTCTCTAGAGGATATTTTTTCCATTTTAGAAAGAGAGGAAAGAATAAAAAAAATTGATGTGAGACACCCACATCAATTGGTCGCCTCTTGCACTTGGTCCAATAGGAGTAGGGACCCTTCAACTCAGGTACATGCCCTTGACCAGAATCGAACCCAGGACCCTCAACCCTATGGTTCTCAGGCCAGTGCTCTAATCACTGAGCCATGCCAGACAGGGCTTGCCAGCTTTTAAAACCTGAAGTTGGCAGTGCTTTGCTTTCAATTACTTGCTTCATTTTAAGATAAGAATGCTTAATTCTTAGTATATTTTAGTATCTCTTCTAATTGTCTTGTAATTTGGCAATAACTCTGTTGTATTTCAGATGATAGTGAAGATCCTTTCTGGCCAGCATTGCACTGTTTCATGGTCATTCTGGATCGCCTGGGATCGAAGGTCTGGGGTCAACTTATTGATCCTATTGAGGCCTTTCAGACCATTATCGACAACGCAAGCTACAATAGAGAGATCCAGAATATACGCAACAGCTCTGTGAGGTTAGTGCCATACTATGTCAGGATCTCAAAGCTCTCTGTCAGGAACTCCGTTGTATCTTAACAATAGGGGTTTTCTTTCCCCCTTCATTTCTGTAATTTCTATTTTTTCTTAATATTTAAGGGCCAAGTCAGAACCAGAGTCGTGTCTGGATGATATGGTGACTTGCAGCCAGATTGTGTACAATTATAACCCAGAAAAGACCAAAAAGGTATAAAATAGCATTTAGATGACATTCTATAACCTTTGCATTGTAAGACCATGTTTTACGTAATTAGTTGACTTGGCGATTTTATGACATATAGCTAATCCCGAATCGGTTGCTGCATAAAGGCTTTGTGGTTGAACCAGATGCATTGTGCTTAGGAGAAAATGACTTTAACTACTGCTGAGGCTGACCAGCAGACGCTGAACAACGGGTGAATGATTACTCTGACAAACGTGTCTGTGAAAAAGAAGGCTAAGGGACTGCTTGGTTAGCAAACCAAATAGCAAAGAGACGCAAACAACAATCAACAGAGACACTGCTGTATACGATACTTATAGGCACGTGTAACCCACAGACCAGATTTATTAGAGTCCCTTTTGTCAATGGGCTGTTAGCTCCATTTTCTTTGATACTTTCCTTTATCTCCTTAAAAATATTAAAGGAGAGTGGCTCATGAATCCTATTACATTGTTGGTCTTGCGTAAGTGGGCAAGCCAGAAGCTCTCCTCACATGGCTTGCTTGACACGGGATCCCATAACGGAGGATCTAGTTGATGAACTCTCCTATAGTGGTGGTGGAGGATCAGGAAATATGCCCTCTAGTGGTGGGGCATTAGATACTACAGGCTCTACTTCAGGAGGTAGTTGCTCCTGGCATTCTGTACGCTTCTGCTCTTCTATATGGAGGAGGCATAGTGCAGCTCAAACAAGAACCCACATCTTTCCTGTATAGTAAAAGCCTAATATGCAAATTGACTGAATGGTGGAACAGCTGGTTGCTGTGATGCACACTGACAACCAGGGGGCAGATGCTCAATGCAGGACCTGCCCCCTGGTGGTCAGTGTGCTCCCACACGGGGAGCACCGCTCAGCCAGAAGCTGGGCTCATGGCTGGCAAGTGCAGTGGTGATGGTGGGAGCCTCTCCCATCTCCACAGCAGTGTTAAGGAGCAGTGAGCCGAGTGGTGAGGAACAGCGAGCTGGCAGGTGGACATCCCCTGAGGGATTCTGGACTGCAAGAGGGGACAGGCTGGGCTGAGGGGATCCCCGCCCTCTGGTGCACGAATTTTGTGCGTTAGGCCTCTAGTAGTTAATGATGACAAGGGCAGTCATTTTCTCTGGGCCTGATTTCTCTTTAAATTTCTGCCTGCTTGTTCCCAGAGATCAAGGTCTAATGTTCCAGGATCAGGGGACCAAGGATTATAAATTATAACAGTCTGCCACGGGCCCTTTAATTGTTCTTCTGTAACCAAGGCCCCATTTGGTGTTTTTAAATTTTTTAAAAAATACTGATTTTTTTACAGAGAGGAAGGGAGAGGGACTGAGAGCTAGAAACATCAATGAGAGAGAGACATCATTCAGCTGCCTCCTGCACGTCCCCTGCTGGGCATGTGCCCACAACCAAAGTACATGCCCTTGACCGGAATCGAACTTGGGACCTTTCAGTCCGCAGACCGACGCTCTATCCACAGCCAGACTGGTTTCGGCGCCCCATTTGTTTTTAATGACTGTTTACTCTTACATATTGCTGTTGCTCGGCGGACAGCTGCTGCCCCATTGTGAAACCTTAGCTGGGAAACAATCCCCTTGAACTTGGAAATCCCCAGCGGGCTCCAGTTACTGCACAGTTACTCTCGTTTTTGAGGCTTCTGCCATGTCTCCTTGCATTCCTCACGCAGGGCACCACTTGCTGGGCTGACCAGCAGACCCTGAGCAATGGATGAATGATTATATGACACACAATTGCTGTGGAGAGATGACTAAGAGACTGCCTGGCTGCAGGAACCAAAGAGCCCCATTGGCCTGTCTCCTTAGGCTTTTATAGCAACAGCGGCTTGAACTAAAATGAACTTTTAGATACTATCCGTAGGGGAAGCATCCTTGAGAAAGACACATATGTCTGTAGTGTCTTTTAAACAAGGACATCTAAAGACTAAGCATAAAGATTCTAATAAACACCCGGGACTCAGAGACACAACCTTGATTGGAAAGATCAGGCAGAGCACTTGCCTCTGCCAGCTCCCCTTATGGGTTCTGA
Source organism: Lasiurus cinereus (assembly GCA_011751065.1). NCBI lineage: Eukaryota > Metazoa > Chordata > Mammalia > Chiroptera > Vespertilionidae > Lasiurus > Lasiurus cinereus. The sequence continues at coordinate 55,009 of JAAGEH010000483.1, forward strand.
CCTTTTGGAGTTTCCTCCTTACAGACTTTCCAATTAAGTCCCATGCTTCCCCACAAAGTACAGTGTGCACACTTTGAAAATTAATATGTAAGTGCAGTTAGTAAGGGTAGAAAGTTTATTGGTATGGGAGAGAGAAGTGACATGACTGAGATCAGAACCAGCTAATGGAAGGAGGGTCAGAGTACATGGAAGTGTTGTAAGTTTACCATTACATGAAACCTGCACCTCAAAATTGAACTGTATTTTTAATTTCTTGGGGTTAAGTATAAACCAAAATCAGAAAATGGAGCCATGTATTTTTTTGTTTAGATCTTGTGTGCTAACCTTGTCATGAATAGTGCTTGTTGGTCTGAGTGTCAGTATTTCTTTGATTTTAGGATTCAGGGTGGAGATCAGCCATTTGCCCAGATTATTGTCCTAACATGTATGAAGAAATGGAAACATTAGCCAGCGTGCTCCAGTCAGATATCGGCCAAGACATGCGTGTTCACAACAGCACATTTCTGTGGTTCATCCCTTTTGTTCAGTCCCTCATGGATCTTAATGATTTGGGTATGGCTTACATCGTCGAGGTCATTCACCATCTGCACTCCCAAGTCAAAGATGTTCTCAACCAAACAGCTGTCATGTGTGACAAAGTCACGGAATTTTTTCTGCTCATTTTGGTTTCGGTGATTGAACTACATAGAAGTAAAAAATGTTTGCATTTGCTGTGGGTTAGCTCCCAGCAGTGGGTAGAAGCCATTGTGAAATGTGCCAAGCTTCCCACCACGGCATTCGCACGAAATTCTGAGAAGTCATCTGCCAGTAGCTCCAAAGGACCAGCAGTGATAACGTCTCTGTCACTGCATTCAGTGCCCTCCAACTCAGTGCAGCTCGCTTGCGTGCAGCTGATCAGAAGTCTCCTTAAAGAAGGTTATCAGCTTGGCCAGCAGACTCTTTGCAAGCGATTCTGGGATAAGCTCAACTTATTCCTGCGAGGAAATTTGTCGCTAGGCTGGCAGTTGACTAGTCAGGAAACACACGAGTTACAAACTTGTTTAAAGCAAATTATTAGAAACATAAGACTCAAAATGCCTCAATACACTGCTTTGGCAGAGCTGGCTCCTCCCTGTAAAATGTCTGCTGCCTCTAACGGTAAAGAAGAAAGTGAACAGATAGAGAAGGCGTGTGAAAAAGACATCCCCTGTCCGGAAAGTTGCAGCCCAACGTGTTCTAAAGAACCAATGAAAGCTGATGTGTGTCAAGAGCAAGAAAGGAGTGCAGTAAGCAAAGCAAGTAACACGATAGAAGAAGAAGGCAATGAGCACAATTCCATAAAAGATTTGAAACTAGAAGACCATCTCTCAGCTGAGTCACACTTAAAGGAGAGCAGTAAAAGCCTTCCCACTGAAAGAGCCCAAGATCAAGTTAAAAAGAGCACAAAGAAGCAGAAGTCTGTAAAAAATAATTCCTCCTGTACGCCACAGAACTTAACTTCAAGAAATGATCCAGAAGAGGGGTGTGACAGAGGAGTAACTACGTCAGCACATTTGTTGGCTGATCCTAACACTGATTCTCTGGAAAAGGCACCCACATCAAAAGAAGATTTCACTCTAAAGAATGATGATGTTGGCAAAACCTCAAAAGCAAAAACTAAGGCACAGAAAAATGACATCTGTACTAAGTTATCCCATGTGATAAAGAAGCAAAGCAGGAAACGTGCCGTGGTCAAAAATACTGTGGACGTAGAGGGAGACGTGACTGTCTCTGATCGTAAGAATTCCTGTTCAAAGACAGATACTGCAGGTCAGAAAGGTGATGGCTTCATACCGAACTTTACTTTAGACCCTAAAGATGTTCTGGATCATAAAAATGAAGGACAGAAATCTCATAACAGTTTATTGCTGAAACAGTTGAAGAAGGAAAAGTTAGATGTTCCTTCTTTCCATGAAAATGATTGTCAAATACAGGAATGTCATGTGGATAATAAAGATTTTATCTCATTTACTCTTCTGCCTAAAGTTTCTCTCTGTAAAGTTCCCATGACTTTACTTGGATCAAGAGACAAGGAGATTAACAAGAGCACCGATCGGGTTTCTTGCGACCTGAGAGACCAGGCCCCTAGCAGTCCTCAGTGTGACACCCTCACAGATTCTCAGATAGACAGAGACCTCCACAAATTGTCTTTAATAGCTCAAGCCAGTGTCAGTAAGTTTCCATCAGTTTCAACTCAAAATAGCTCATGCCAATTCCAGAGAAAAGGAAAAGATAAGAGAAGTTTCAGAGCCAACCAAAATAATGTCCGGGAAACCTGCAGTGGACAAGTGATTATTATTTCAGATTCTGATGAAGATGGTGATGAACCAGTTCCAGATGTTGAGAAACGCGTTAAACAAGATAAAGCACGCACTGAGAAAGAACGGCCAGGACCGGGTACTTCACTAGCTAATGTGGACGTGGACATGAAGCCAGCAAAGGAAGAAAAGACAGAGGAGTTTGAGGACTGCGGTTCTCAGGTTTTTGAGTTTGAAAGCCAACAGGAAGTGTTTTCAGTTTGGCAAGATCAGAAACGGGACAATAGGAATTCAGTTCAAGAGGATGAAAAAAATCCATGTTTGACTTACATAGCAGATATCACAAACGAGTGGGGTTATGATACAGATTACCCTATGTCTGAAGAAGTTACCAAAAACGAAGCAGAGGGAAGTAAGCATGCAAAACCACCAAGTGATAGTTCTGTCGAAATTGGTGAAAGTAAAGTAAAAAAATCCAAGAGAAAAAAACAATTAAAAAAAACCACGGCTGAAGATTCTTCAAAGCCTTCATCCTCTGTCAGAAATAAGGACCAATCTGATACTCTCAATGAGAGAGATCTAACGGAAAATGATACTAAAATTGCAGACATAAGGACATCTCCCGATTCAGGTGTTGAGAGAGCCACTTCCCCGAAGAAGTCATCTCCAAAGCATCGAACCTCCAAAGCGGATCGGAGATCCTCAGTTTCTAAAACGCCTAAGAAAACACATTCAGATACCAAAAAAGGGCAGAATAAAGCTTCAAATTACATAAGTTGCAGGAGCACTCCGGCTATCGTGCTACCAAAAAAATCACGCCATTGTCCTGAACCAACCTCCGTGGCTGAGAAACTTGGTCTGAAAAAGGCTCCTCGTCGGGCAGTTGAGTTGTCCCAGCGATCTTTAGACATGATCGGTGAATTACGCAACCATGGCAAAACTGTTGGAAAAATTGGTACCCCCAAAAAGGCTAAACTAATTTCTCCTCAGAATCTTCCTGGGAACGACAAGAAACTGCTCGTGAGTCAAGATCTTCAGTATCAAAGGCAGAGGAGATCCAAATCTCATCGAAACAGACAAGGACTTTGTGACAGTGCAGATACTACAAGAGCAGGACCACACGGGGCCCAGAATTCTGACAGTGTTATACCCGATGTAGATCGATCCGATGACAGTAACAGAGGAGGAGCTGAGGTCATGGCACACAGTAGTGGAAATCAGTCAGCAACATGTGTGTGTCTTGAACAAGGACCTGGGAAAGAGAAATATGTTTGTCAGGTGGCTGGTGATACTTGTCTTTTGAGGCCTTGTAGTTCCCCCGTGTTAAATGGCAGAATACCAACCAGCGAAACAACGGTCTGTACTACAGAGGACCCTTTTGGTGGTGGCACCCTGACTGGACATCGTTCAGAGGGGCCAACTTGGAAAAGGGGACAGCTTGACTCCGACAGTGACATGGAAGGAGATGATATCTTTTTGACACAACACGATCCCAAAGATATGGACTTATGTTCACAAATGCAGAATGGTGACAGGCTCATTGAAGAAGTCCATCGCAAAAGCGTTCAGGTAGAAGATCCGGTCAGTCGCCCTCAGGCGGAATCTTTGAGCAGCGCCAGATGTAAGTACAAAGATTGTGTGGAGACTGTGAAAGGCCAGGGCGAGTACTGCTCAAAACACTCCGAAGCTAAAGCGGCCGATGAGGATGTCTTTCGTAAACCGGCCCTGCCTCCTCCTGCATCTAAACCTTTGAGACCTTCCACTACGAAGATTTTTAGCTCAAGCAGTACCTCCCGGATTGCTAATTTTTCCAAGTCTCTGGAAAGTTCCTCGGTACCTCCAGGCCTAAAAAATAAGTCAAATGGAGGGCAGCCTGCTTCAAAAGTACCACAGCCTGCCTCTCTGCTGTCTCCAAAGCCCAGGGCGGAACTGAAGAGTTTGTACAATATTTTTAATTCTCCAACTCCGAGTAATTCCAGCAGGCAAGCCTTCAAATTCCCGTTTGCTGAAAGCAGACCGTTTACTTCTTCTCCGATCAACATTCTCTTATCGTCACAGTCCATCTCGGACACCTTTGTCAAAGAGGTCTTGAAATGGAAGTATGAGATGTTTGTGAAGTTTGACCAGTGTGGGCCCCCGGCAAGTCTTTGTCAGGCCATCTCAAGACCCGTGCCTGTCCGGTTTCAAGATTGTGGCGATTACTTCAATGTCTTCTTCCCTTTGGTGTTATTGAATGCCTTTGAAACAGTAAGTATGCATTTTAATTGTACCATTCAGGCTTTTTTTTTTTTTAATATATTTTATTGATTTTTTAGAGAGGAAGAGGGAGGGATAGAGAGCTAGAAACATCGATGAGAGAGAGACATTGATCAGCCGCCTCCTGCACACTCCCCACTGGAGATGTGCCCGCAAACAAGGTACATGCCCTTGACTGGAATCGAACCCAGGACCCCTCAGTCCACAGGCCGACGCTCCATCCACTGAGCCAAACCAGTTTGGGCCCATTCAGGCTTTTGAAGTTGCTTTTTTACTTGACTCTGCTAAGCACTGGAGTGCAGTTAAAACAGCTGGCCTCGGGGTGCTACCGCTTCTAGGTTTCACTTGAAGCAGCCATCTGCGCCAGGTACTGCTCGAGATGCTGGCGGCCCACCGATGACGTTTCCTTTGCCTCTGCCCTCTGGAGCTACAGGCACATTTCAGCTATCCCTGGAGGACACATTTGTCAGTGCAAAGAGGCGATAGTCTTCCATCTGCTTTTTTTTAAAAAGAAAATATGTTTTTATTGATTTTTAGAGAGAGAGAAATCCTAATATATAAAAACTCGAGGTCATAACGACCAGTAACGACCAAGGCTCGACCAACTGGAAGTCAGTCCTGTTGTCATGGGAACTGCGAATTAGAGCCAGAGAGAGGCCTGAAGAGAGAAGCAGGGACTGATCCATTGCCTCTGTGGCAGCTTTTGACCAGCACTTATCTCTCTCTCGGTGTTAGCACCCAAGAGCATCGCTGGCCCAGGCGTGTGGGTTTTTGCTTGCCATTTATTCTGCTTGTCCTCTGAGCTCCCTGCATCTGGGGTTTGGTGTCCACCATTAATTTGGGGAAACTCTTCTGTCCCCATTGCTTCAAATCCTCTCTGTTTCTTCCTCTTCTGGGTTCCCCTTCCATGTCCGGTGCGCTTTTGCGGTTGTCTGACGATTCTTGGCCATGCTGTTCTTTTTCCCTTTGTCTTTGAACTTTGATCGTTTCTGTGGCGATGGCCTCGAACTTAGACAGTCTTTCTGCAGCCAAGTCTACAGTGAGCCCGCCACCGGCTTCTTGTTCATTTCTGCTCCAAGCTTTGGATCGTTAGCATTTCTCTTTGATTATTCTTGTGTGTATCTCTGCTTACCTTCCTCACCTGTCCTTACAGGGTCTGCTTTTTCCAGTAAACTCTTCGCATATGAACTACCATTTTTTAAAAAAATATATTTTTATTGATTTTTTTACAGAGAGGAAGGGAGAGGGACAGAGAGTCAGAAACATCAATGAGAGACATCGATCAGCTGCCTCCTGCACGCCCCCTACTGGGGATGTGCCCACAACCAAGATACATGCCCTTGACCAGAATCGAACCCGCAGGCTGACGCTCCATCCACTGAGCCACACCGGTCGCGGCTGAACCACCATTTTTAAAATGCTTTGGTCTGATAGCCCCACACCCCTGCCATCCCTCACTGGCTCTGACGCTTATTCTTCACATTGTGCTTTTCCTGTGCACGCCTGGCCATTTTTGCGGAAAGCTGGCCATGATACACTGGTTTCAGGAGCAGCAGTCACTAGGCCTTCGGAATGTGGGGAGGGCCGGGGGGCAAGTGTCTGTAGTCCCACGCTTGCCCCGCCTCTGGACTGAGCCTGGTGCACATTGGGCAGTCCCTCACCTCTGGGTGGGACACGAAGGCTCGAGTGGCTGAGTTGGTTCTTTCTCTCCCCCCACATGTCTGAGGTTCTCCCTCTGCCCCACCAGGTTAGGCTCTGGTAGAATATTTCCCCTCAGAACAGGCCTCGCTAAGATCAGAATGGGATGCTCTGGTGGGTTTGAAAATAGATCCCCTTCCCCTCCGGCTGCTGGAAGCAAAGGGATTTTCTCCAGGATTCACTGGAGCACCTTGTATCACTCCCAGTGTAAAATTCACCAATGAGGGCCCCTCTACTGGGCTTTTAACATTAGAGTTGTCCATGCCAAGCGTCCAGCAACCTGTCCGTTAAAGCTCAGGTTTTCCTTCCTGACCATTTTTTACGTACGGAGTCTGCTCTGTGAATGTGGTTGTCTGTGTCCACCTGCCTGTCCCCAGTTTGGTGGGCAGCAGCCTCACTTCTCCGTTGAATGGAAGAGGAGTCGTTGGTTCTTCGCTTGGTTCAGTTTTTTACTTGGTTAGGTTGGAGCGGCCACTTCTAAGATCCTTAGTGTTGACCAGGACACTGGAATCCCCAATTAATTGTTAGTGTTTCTGTCACCTGGGATTCTAGGTTGTGGATTTGGCTGTGGTTTGGTTAAATTTTGCTGTTTAGCATGGGCTTTCCAGAATGTTTCTGTTTTCTTCATTTGCTTTTTTTTTTTGGCTTTGCATAGGTAGCACAGGAATGGATGAACTCTTCAAACAAAGGAAAATTCTATGAGTTGAAGTTAAGAAAATTTCCTGCAGAATATAAAAAATACTGGGAGTTTGTGGGTAAGTTCTTTCTTATGTAACTTGGAGCATATCCGATCTAATAAAAGTATTATGCAAATTGACCATACCTCAGTTGCACCACCAGCCATGCCCACCAGCCATGCCCACTAGCCAATCAGGAGTGAGTATGCAAATTAATCCCAATCAAGATGGCTGTGACCATGGAGAGATCAGGAAGGAGGCTTGGGTTTCCCCAGCGATGGAGGAAGCCAAGCTTTCTGCACACCTTGGCCAGGCCAGGCCTCCACTCCAGGCTACAAAGTTTCAATTATAGAAGATGAATAAATCCCAACAAAAATGGTGGCAGCCACAGACCTGGAGAAAGCAGGAGGCTAGGGTTGCCCTCAGTGATGGAGGAAGGCAAGCTTTCCGCACACCCTGGCCTGCCTTGGCCTTCGCTTAAGGCTACAAAGTTTCAATTATAGAAGATAAATCCCAACAGAAATGGTGCTGCCGCTGAGTGAGCAGGAGGCTTGGCTCTGCTCCAGGCTACAAAGTTTCAGTTGTAGAAGATAAATAAATCCCAGATACCAGGGCCTCTGTTTGGGTTGCCGGAGGGTGTGGCTGGCCTGCAAGCCACCACAGACCCCTCGCCCAGGCGCCCCATATCCCAAAGGAACCCCCACCCTGATTCAGGACAAACTAGCCGGTCCCCACCCATGCATCAGGCCTCTATCCTATCTAATAAAAGAGTAATATGCAGATTGACCATCACTCCAACACATAAGATAGCTGTCCCCATATGATCAAAGATCCTGCCCCCATGTGGACACAAGATGGGGGAGAGGGGGAGTGAAGGGACTAGATGGGGTGAGGCGTGGGTTGTAATAATAGTGTTTATAGATTCTGAGGAAATATTCCTGCTGTCTGTCTTCTCATGACCAGTGTAAAACTCATATTACATTTACGTGTCAGTTATCAGTAAGCCACATATTCCGAATTCTAAAACGAGAGGGTGTTGGTGAGGCACAGCGGTGTGGCTTCTCTGCCACGCTGGGCTAGAATTCGCACGGCAGGCAGGGCATTACCTGCCAGGCTGAGACCCTGAGACGCCGCAGGCCACTTCTGGACACATGTCACAGAAATGCCCTCACAACAACACAAAGGGACACATGCATGATCACAGTGGCATGAAATGCTCCCCAAATCCACCCTCCTCCACAGACTCACCTGAGATAAAAGCACGGGTGTCTGTTTTGGAGCCAGGTACTAAGTGCTCTGTAGATTCAGGTACTAGGAGCCAGCGGTAAAAGACATTCCCACCATTCTAGTGGCTTTATACAGAGTGAGGTAAAGGTAGGTTTGCAGTGTATTCTTGTATCATCTATTAATTACTATATTATTTTCCATACAATCAACTGTAAGCTTACTTTTGCCCCACTCTGTATACACTATCTGATCGTAAGATTTTAGATGCTGGATGTGTAGATGTTAGAAAAAAACACCGTAATATTCCTGCCTTCATGAAGCTTACATCTGACTTACTTTCATTTACTATATTGTAGATGTCTTTTCAGAGTTATTAAACAATGATAGCGTGTTTAGCCATTGTAAGCATACCCCTAGTTCCATTTAACCGGTCATTGCTAGTTAGATGGGGACATGGTTTACAGTTGTTCACTGTTATAAACAATGAATCTGTTTCAAACAGGATGCAGCTCGTTTAGAGACTTTGACTCATGTGGCCTCTCTACTGAAAGGAATATCACTTTCACTTCTGTTATCGGGTGGAAGAATTATATCTCCCGCATTTGCTATTTAAACTCTTTCAGTTTTATATATGCAAATGGGTCTCATTTGAGGTGGTGGTTTTGCTCCCAGATCTTCATTGGCCATTTGTATTATTGGGGGTCGGGGGGCAGGGATAATTGTCTGTGTGCCCTTCATGCTTTTTTTTCTATTAGGGAGCTTTTCTTTCTTTTTTAAAATATATTTTATTGATTTTTTACAGAGAGGAAGGGAGAGGGAGAGAGAGATAGAAACATCGATGAGAGAGAGACATCGATCAACCGCCTCCTGCACGCCCCCTACTGGGGATGTGCCTGCAACCAAGATACATGCCCTTGACTGGAATCGAACCTGGGAGCCTTCAGTCCTCAGGCCGACGCTCTATCCACTGAGCCAAACTAGTTTCAGCAGGAGCTTTTCTTTTTAATGATGTGTTGTAAATATTTAAGTCACTAATTTATGTGGCACTCATCCATACAGTTCATTTTTAAAATTTAAAAGAATCTACAGAAATGATCTTTTTAAGTTTCTTTATTGTTGAAAGTATGAATATTGTTTTGATCAGCACTGTTTTCAAACTGACTGTCTGGTCCAGCGCTGCTGCTGATGTGAAGCAGTGGAATCATAAATATCAGGAATCATTTCGTTGGGATTTGTGTGCCCTCAGTTTGTGGACTGTTGCTGGTTTTTATGTGTCCCCATAAAAAACAAAAAGTCTACTGGCACTTTAGGATGAATTTTCTTTGTTCAAAGCTTAGTCTGGCTTCACCCATTTTTCAAATTAATTAAACGCGAAAGGAGTGAAAATTGAGTTGCCAGCTACGTTTTAGTGGGACAGCCTGCATGCATTGTCTGACTACGGCTTCATTAGGCAAAGGGGCAGAGAATGTGGGGTGAAGACAGGGAAACTGGGAGCACGCCTCCCCAGTTCTCTGCCAATGGAGTCTCTCAGGACACACTTCCCACTCCCAGTCCTGCCGGCTCAGCGCCCACAGCAGCCTTTGCCCAGCCTGCCTGCCTGCCTTCCAGAAGGAAGGCGGGTGTTTGGCATAAACCATAATCTTTCGGCACATGGTTTAGGCACACAGTTTAGGCACACAGTTTAGGCACGGGGGGCGTTCTCATCAGCAAATGAAGAGAACTGTTCGAAATCCACCTTCCCAGATGCCAAGGCCCCCCATGGGAACAGGCCTGCCAGAGGGTGTAGCCTCGCCTGTGGGTTAATTTCACACACCGCATCTCACGTGATGTTGCTGCGGTCACTCAGTGTTATTGGGGGGCATTTCTGTGTGTGTATCCAGAAGTGGCCTGCGGAGGCTCATGGTCTCCTGATAGCTGCGTTCAGCCTGGCAGAGATGCCCGGCCTGCCGTGCGAATTCTACCCCAGCGTGGCTGAGTCACACCTCTGTTTCCCAGCACATCGCTGTTGGTGGCCGTATCAGTTTACCGTCCCGGGGTGTGGATTGAGGGGGTGTGGGTTGATGGGGTGCAGGTTGACGGCTGTTGTTCTATTCTGGAAGAGCCTTTGTGTCAATCAGCGGGCCTCAGAGAGCCAGTCGGTGCCTCAGTAACGCTTTGGGGAGGTGCCTGTTGCAGGCTCTTTCCCGCCTGCTTCATCTCGTCTTTTCTTGCTGGTTGTCGGGTTCTTCACATCACCCGCTGCAAGCCGCCTGCCCCGCTGGCTTGCATTTGAGCCTCAGCGATGTCCTACAAATTCTTACTTTGTTCTTTGTAAGAATTTCTTACTTTTAACAACAAATGTTTAGTGCGTGTGTGTGAGTGTGAGTGTGTGTGTGTGTGTGCGGGTGTGCATGTGTGTGTGTGTGTGTGTGTGTGCATGTGTGTGTGTGTTTCGCGCTCTGTGCTGCTGCAGGTCATGGACTACCTTAACATCCAGAAAAGGTGTCTGCAAACTGCAGCGTGCAGACTGCCCTGAACCCCGCTTGTGTCTTGCCCTGGATTAAGCTTGGCCTTTAAAAGGCGTGGAGCGGTTTAAGGGCTCAGTTGTTCTGAATACCGAGGTCACATGACGCCGGCTGCCCCAGGCAGGCTGCCTCGCCCTTGGGCGTGGTCCTTCATGGTCCCCCAGAGGCGGGGGGATTGCCGGGACCCGCTCTGCAGAGCCTGCATTCCAGCTGTCCTTTAGGAATGTCGTGTGTTTAGAGGGTGTTTATTAGAGCCGGGGGCAGGCAAACAAGGTCGGAGTTAGGGCAGAAGCAGCAGCGGGAGGCCTTGGGGGGCTCTGCTTGGGCTCCCAGAAATGTTCCCGGAGAGAAGTGACCAGGACGGCTGCTGTCAGCCACGGGGTGGTCAGCGAGGAAGGGGGCCGTGGAGGCAGGTTGGGGGTTAGCTCAGGAGGAGCGCTGTACTGCCTGGTTGCGGTCTCGGGGGGACCCTGAGAGCTTGGGGAGGAGAGTAGATCCACACTGGGGGAGACGGGCGGGTGTGCTCCAGCGGGGCCGCCCTGCTGGGCTCTGTTGGCTCCCGCCAGGCGCCCCGCTTGACCCGGCTGCCGCGCCCCAAGTAGCGGAGTCTCCGGGGAGGCGCTGGCCTGGCCCCTCGGGGTCTCCGCGCAGAGGTTCTTCCTTGTTGTATTTGTTCTCTGATGGCTGCAAGCAGATCGTTCTGAGCGCTGCATTTCATTTTATTTTATTTTAAATATGTTTTATTGATTTTTACAGGGAGGAAGGGAGAGGGATAGAATTAGAAACATCGATGAGAGAGACATCAATCAGCTGCCTCCTGCACGCCCCCTACTGGGGATGTGCCCGCAACCAAGGTACATGCCCTTGACCGGAATCGAACCTGGGACCCCCAGTCCACAGGCCGATGCTCTCTCCACTGAGCCAAACCGGTTTGGGCTGAGCGCTGCGTTTTGAAAGGCATTTTGGGGTGGTGTCCAGTGTGCCTCGTGGCTGGACTCAGTCATGCTGAGTTCAGTGTGAGCTGCTGGACGTGGCGGCTGGCGCTGAGCGTGTTTATCGGGTGCTGGCTCTGCTCCCCACCCACCCGCTTCACAGCTGTCCCTTCCCCTTGTTTGAACCGCCGCCTCCGGCCCCCCCTTCCTCTGTGTGCTTGGGTCTGCTCTGGGGTTCCCCTGGGGTTGGAAAGTGGGCAACAAAAGATAAAATTTCTTGCTTAAAAACGAAAACAAACTCCAAGGGAAGTAGATATATCAGCTACTTCCGAATGTTCAACGCCACGTTGCCAGCTGTTGGGGCGTTTTAGCAGTTTGAGAAACGCGATGGAATGTGATGGAATCGCAGACTTCCGATCTGAGGTGTGGGGGCCGCTGGTGCTGCCTACGCACGGCACTGGCACGGCTTTGGCTCCTGTAATTTGCCCTTAAAATAATGGGGCGGATTCCCTCTGGGGCGCCCCTTGCCTTCCTGTCCCCCCGGCTCCCCAGGCGCCTTATTACCTTCACCTTTCCCCCTCCAGGGCCCTGCTGCTCCTGCAGCTCTCTGCGTAGCCAGCTGGCTCCCCTCCACCTTCCTAACTTTCTGCGGAGCATGCCTCTCCCAGGCTGCACCGGAGAACCGTTCTGTCCCCGTAAATGCTGCCTCTTGTTCTGCAGTTTTCCTGGAGGAATGTGAACTGTCCAAACAGCTGCATCCGAAGGAGAACGAGCTGGTGTTTCTGGTTCCGGAGAGAGCGAAAGGAGAGAAGAGGGACGTGGAGAGGAACTCCAGCCGCGACTACCACTGCGCTTACGTCCAGAAATTCCGCCGCACGTCAGTCAGTAAGTCCCTGAGGGACGCGCACAGGGGTCCCAGCGGTGAGCTCACCCCGGGCCCCCCCAAGAAGGCCCTCCCAGCCGGGTGTTTGCTCTGCGGTTGACCCTGAACCGCGGGTTTGAACGGCGCGGGTCCATTTGTGTGCGGATTTTCTTTAGACACTGGAACTGTTTTCCTTACGGTTTTCAGAGTACGTTACTTTTTCCAGCTTACTTTATTTTAAGAATGCAGTGTAAGTGCATGTAACATTCACCGTATGTACTAATCAGCTGTGCTAGAGGTAAGGCTTCTGGTCAGCAGTAGGCTAGTAACAGTTAAGTTTTGGGAGTCAAACGTGAGACCGGGGTTTTGACTGCGAGGAGGGGGTTGGGCACGTCTGAGCCCTGTGTTGTTCAAGAATCAATTGTACATTCGTTGGGCCTCTGGGTTGAGGACTTGCCATTCAGAGTCCTCTTTTTTCCTAGACTCCTCTGGGAAGGTCCATATTTATTGCTCTAGAAAGACTATAATTTAAAAGCCTCCTTTTGAAACGTCCTCTCCTTGTGATATATTTCTTCATCTGCCTTGTACTTGTTCTGAAACAGACAACCTGTAAGTCACCTGTTTTTATGTCTTACATCACGTTTCAACCTTGGCTTTGTGGCTCATCATGAAGGCAAAGACTAAGCATACGACTACATGTGAGGCAGCGTGAGGGGTTTACTGTTTACACCACCCATCCAACAGTGGGAACTTCTTTCCCTAGGTTCATATTACAGAAAGGCTAGCTTGAATTTAACGAGCACCTACTATGTGCCTTAACCCACCTGTCAGACAATGAGGGTTCAGGTGAGTTGAGTACTGCAGCCAAGGTCATTCTCTGCCTTACATGTGACTCCAGTCCTGATCTTTCTTGTAGGCCAGGCTGCGGTTCTGACATGGCTGCTTCCTTAGTCCCAGGAGGACGACATGTTCTGTTATTCTTTGCCTTTTGCATCACATTTTAAAAACAGCGACGCGGCGCCTTTAAGCTCAGCCTCAGGCTGCGCTGGCGCTGGTCGTGCTTCCTGTCAGTGCGACCAGCGCGCAGTCTCGGTGTAGGATGCATTTAGAGAGCAGTAACGGGTCACAGGCATGCTTCCGATGCTTGCCATTGATTACATGCGTCAAACGCGTGTTTCTGAAGCATCTCTTTCCCTGAACTCCTCATGTAGCCAACCACCAGACCTCTCTACATTTCATTCCTCATCCGACGTCTGCTGCTCCTCTACTAAGCAGAGCCTCTCCCCTTACACTCCCCACGTGCTCCATCCGCATGTCCTATCAGTCTTCCTTCGCACTGTACCCTGAAGCCAGGCCCCAACGCGGCCCCCGCACCTGGTCCCCCCTGCCATTAACTTGTCCCTGGATGCCTGCAGCGCCTCCTGGGGCCCCTTTTGCAAGTCCTTGCTTAAGTATCGCCTGATCAGGAAGCCCTCCCTGGCTCCTGTCTGCTGCGACCCCTGCCTCACCCCCCTTGGTGTACCCCCTTCTCCCCTTGCTGCTCTCTTCAAAGCATGCTTAGCTCCGCCGGACGTGTTCATTGGGTGTCTGCCTCTGAGAAGAGAAACATTGCTGGCTCTGTGGAGGCCTTTAAGAAGCGGTTATTGAGTGAATTATTTAATTAACACATCATACAAAACCATCCGTTCTAAATACCGCGTTCTGAAGGGACATTGTGCTCGCGGGAGCTGAAATCGCTTCTCTCTCTTGATTGTAGTGCACAGTGGGAAATACGAGTGTTCCCTCTGCATCCAGACGCAGGACCACTTCCCAGTCAGTGTCAACGACACCGTGCGATGCGTGGTGATCAGTTCCCTGGTGACCACACAGCGCAAGTTGAAGGCCATGTCCTTGTTGAACAGCCGGAACCAGCTGGCCAGAGCCATTCTCAACCCGAACCCCATGGACTTCTGCACAAAAGATCTACTGACTACGACGTCCGAGAGAATTGTGAGTGACGCGGACGATCTCGGGGCACGTTTCACGCAGGGGGTGAAGGCGGCGTGTGTGGGTATGGCAGCCTCGGCCTGTGTCGCCCCAGCACACACACTTGGTGCACAGGATGTCGTTCAGTGCTTCGCCGTCTCTGTGGGGCCGAGTGTGTGAGGGGTCAGTTGCCTCCTCGGGAGAGAGGTGTTACTGGAAAGAACTGGAAGTGAGCTTGAAGAGCGATATGAAAATGCGAGGTGAGCTCGGCCTGATGGCCTGCGTTGTCAGAGCCCAGGCGCAGGCGACTGATGCTGCGAGTGCAAGAGGACGCCGTCACTGTGTGAACGCAGCTCCTTGGAAGAGCTGCTTGTCAGTTCCGGGACAGGAACACAGAGGCAGAGGGAACGCCGTGTTTACCCCGCCGTGTGCTGGGCTTTCCCGGGTCATTTGTCCGTCCTCACCCTCCAAGGAGCCCAGATCTAAAAGTCTGGGCGAAGAGAGGTTAGAAGTTTCACCCTGACTGGTTTGGCTCAGTGGATAGAGCGTCGGCCTGCGGACTAAGAGGTCCCGGGTTCGATTCCGGTCAAGGGGGCACGTACCTTGGTTGCGGGCACATCCCCACTGGGAGGTGTGCAGGAGGCAGCTGATCAATGTCTCTCTCTCATCAATATTTGTAACTCTCTATTCCCCTCCCTTCCTCTCTGTAAAATATCAATAAAAAATACATTTTTTTAAAAGAGTTTTAAGAGCTCTAGCTTGTGAGTAAAACTGAGTTTTAGACTCAGTTCTGCATCCAGATCCATTCTCTTTCCACTGTATCACTTGTTTTCCTGTCTGAGGAGAGAGTTGATTAAAACGGGAAGAACCAGAAAAGAGAGAGCAGAGAAGTATAGAACAGCTTATTGTCATTGTCATCATAAGAATCCCATAAAAATGCCCTGTGGTCAGTGCTGGCCACGCCTGCAGACAGAGGACCTTTCTGTCCTACAGGGAGTGGCTTTAGGTTCAGGGCGGCCCTGGGGTCTTGCCCTGTCATTCCCACTCCTGTCTTCTGTGCAGACGGCCTTCTTGAAGGATTTCAACGAAGACCAGAAGAAAGCCATCGAGACGGCGTACGCCATGGTGAAGCACTCCCCGGCCGTGGCCAAGATCTGCCTGATCCACGGGCCGCCTGGGACCGGCAAGTCCAAGACCATCGTCGGCCTCCTGTACCGCCTGCTGACCGAGGTAGAGGCGCCGGGGCGGTGCTGGGGCTGGGGCACGGCGTGTGCCTCTCTTCCTGTCAGTGTGCCTGTGACCGTGGGGAACTCTATCAGAGCGGGGGCCTGGGAGCGTAGGGGCGGGTAGCAGAGAGAGGTCCTAAGAAATAAAAGGGCAGGAAATGCTGTCTCAGTGGAACTAACCCTGAGGGCCAGAGGGTGGTCTCCGCTTCCATTGGCCAGGCAGCCGTCTACAGGGTCTTCCCGGCTGCATTTTGGTCGCATTAAACACTCAGTAAAGTAAGTGGATAGTGAGGTGAGGCGCAGGGGCCGGGACGAGAGTCTGGCCAGAGTAACTGTAACGTCAGTGGAGCTGTAGATGCTTTTAGATACGGAACTGCCTGTCGGGATTCCAGACACGCGTGGGAGTGGAGAGAAGGATACACTGACTCGGGGCTCATCGCTCTTTTGTTGGTTTGTGCATGTGGCCGCTCGCGGACCCAGAGGAGGGGGCAGCTGGATGAGAACTCCAACGCCAAGATCAAGCAGAACCGCGTGCTCGTGTGCGCGCCCTCCAACGCCGCCGTGGACGAGCTGATGAAGAAGATCATCCTGGAGTTCAAAGAGCGGTGTAAAGACAAGAAGAACCCGCTGGGTAGGCCGTCCGGGGCTGTGCACGGCGTTTTGTGCTTCTTACCAACTCGCTGCAGTTTGAAGCACGTTGTAGTAATCTCTGGGGCATCATCTCTCGGTGCTTCTAGTGGAGTAGGAAGTGAGGGGAGCAGCTTCGAAGCTTTGTTCTGTAGATTCTGCAGAGGGTTGATGCTCAGATAAGACTGTTCAGAAATTTGCATATGTGGTGATAGAAAAGAGTCTATTTTTAAAATATCCTGTGGTTAAGAAATCTTTTTTATCTTTAACTCACCACTTTCCAAATATATTCTAGCATGGAATGTTCTAAAAAACAGAGTTTGAGGAACATGAGTGTAATAGGATCTCCACTTTGCCACGTCATGTGTTTGACACCCTCGCCAGCTTCTATTAGGTAGAAATGGGAAGTACTTACAGGGTTGCTACGAAGACGGTGTAATAATGTGCATGGAGCCCCAGTGGAGTTCCAGGTGTCCAGTTCATCAGTGCACATTAGCCCCCTTCTTTGACTAATAATACATTTGCTTAGAAATGCACACGATAATGGCCAGAGGTTGGCCGGTCCTCATACATCTCTGAAGTGTGATCTTTATCAACAGGAAACTGTGGAGATATCAACTTAGTACGTCTGGGGCCAGAAAGGTCAATTAATAGCGAGGTCCTGAAATTCAGCTTGGACAACCAAGTTAACCACCGAATGAGTAAGTACTGAATGCGGTCCCTGTTAACCTTACTCCGTGTCCTTTTGTTCAGTGGCCAGTGGCTCCAGCCTTTAAGGTAATGGGGAGACCGTAGAGGTAGTGTGGCTTTTTTTTTTTAACATTTTATTGATTTTTTACAGAGAGGAAGGAAGAGGGATAGAAAGTCAGCAACATCGATGAGAGAGAGACATCGATCAGCCGCCTCCTGCACGCCCCCCACTGGGGATGTGCCCGCAACCAGGATACATGCCCCTGACCGGAATCGAACCCGGGACCCCCCAGTCTGCAGGCCGACGCTCTATCCACTGAGCCAAACCAGTCTCGGCGATAGTGTGGTTTTGACAGCTAGTTTTTCTTATCGTTATGCATATGTGTGTGTGTGTGAGAACGGGCATACAAGTCTTCATCTTTTTTTCTTTTCTTTTTAAGAAAAAGACTTACCTTCTTACGTTCAGGAGATGCATAGAAGAAAGGAACTTCTAGACCATCAGCTGGATGAACTTTCCCGCCAGCGTGCTCTCAGCCGATATGGAAGAGGAATCCAGGTAGCTAAACATTGCTTGCTGCTCGGTTTTTAACATGTCACAGGTACCCAAACTAGTTGAGAAGTATTTGATGCCATTTTTTCATGGCAGAATAGCATAATTCGTCAATAAAAACTTAGACACAAGTGATGTGCCTTACCAAAAAGTTACACTTTTTGTGAAAAGGACAAGGTAGTCAATGGCCTAGACTTTGCCGGTCTCTGTTTCCACTGCTCAGCTCTGCTGTGGAAGCACAGAAACGGCAGGAGATTCGCCATCCTAAGCAGAGGGTGTGGCTGTGTTCCAATAAAACTTTATTTACAAAAACAGGTGGCGAGTTCAATTTGGTCCCCAGGCTGTAGTTTGCTATTGCCTGCCTTATACTAAAACTGCCCTAAATTCACTAGGTATCTTTCGATTGCAAGTTAAATTTAATCCAGGTTAAGTCAGACAAGTCCTAGCTGGGTAGCTGAGTTGGTTGGAGTGACGTCCAGATATGCTAAGGTTGCAGTTCAACCCCTGGCCAAGGCACATGCAAGAATCCAGCCGTGAGTGCATAAATAAGTGGAACAACCAATCAATGTTTCTCTCTCCAATCAGTAAATTAATTTTTTTTTAATATAGAAAAAAGTTAAATTAGACAAACACAGAATTCACTGGCACCTAGACCTGGCACATCTAGGAGTCATTCACTTTAGCAAATGATGCCATTTCTCCACCTTGATCGCTGAGTATTTCTTCTCCCAGAGAAGATGGAGTGCCAGCATCTCTGGGCTCCACCCCCCGAGAAAGCCCCTGGTAGAGAAGGCCTCCCCGCAGTTACCCCTGTGTCCATTCCAGAGGAGAGCGAGGATTGGCGCTGGGTGTGCAGGCAGGTCTGGTCCCTGTGTTGAGGGGAAGGGGTTGACCAGGCCGCATTGCACGCCTGCCGCCGTGGCCAGAGGCCATTAGAGTGATTGACAGCCTCATTTGAACTGCCTGGAAACGAGTGAGGAATGACAAGCCTAGGGCTGGGATGCTCCGAAGTGGCAGAGGTGCCATGCATTGGACCCAGCGCATCTTCCTGGTGACAATGACCAGGTTGCCTACTGCTGAGTGGAATGGGGTGCCAGTAGGGAGAGCGCCAGCAGCAGAGCAGGAGCGAAGCTGACCCCTCACAGGTCCTGAGGAAAGACACGGCGCACCTGAGGGGCCCCGGGAGGTCAAGGCAGAGAGCAGACAGGAGGCAGGACCTGGGCCTGTGCGTTGGAGTGCTTTGCGGTGCCCAGGCTAAGGCTGATTGGTCAATTCAGACTCCCCAGGGGGGTGTGATGTACAGGATGGTGAAGGCAAACGGGCCGGGGGACCAGGGAGACCTGATCACAGGATTTGGGGAGAGCTATCAGGAGCTTCAGGTGCTGTGACTGGGCTGCTGCTTCGGCCTGGGCCCGTACGAAGGGCCGTGTCAGCTGCAGGCCTGCAGGCTGCTCGGCCCAACAGAGTGGGGAACAGAGGCAGCGAGAGCGCGGAGCCGCTCGGCCAGATTCCGGATGCGCAGAGATGCAGCATCAGGGAAAACAAACCGGGTGAACGAGCTCCCCGCAGTGTAGACGCGCCCTTGGAAGTGAGGCAGCCCGTGGGGAGCACTCGGAAACATGTACTGAACTTACTTTACTGAAAGGTGGCGTCTCATTTTCTCCAGAGGCAAGAATTAGATGGAAAAATCGCCCAAGTGTCGAAAGAGAGGCAGGAACTTGCGTCTAAAATTAAAGAGGTAAGTGGCTCACTTCCAGCATGTTCCTGTTTTTTCTTTTTTTCATTAGGACGCAGCTGCGATAACCTCTGGGCTTTTACCAATTGCTTTTAAAATGTTTCCCACTTTGGGAAATTTCAAGCATACAGAAGTGGCGATGGGGTAGTTAATGTACATTTACATTTGTTTCTTGAACCTAATAATGAGTTCTCATCACCACCTGAGATTTTTAAATTAAAAATTAGGTGGAGCCAAAACCGGTTTGGATCAGTGGATAGAGCATCGGCCTGTGGACTGAAAGGTCCCGGGTTCGATTCCGGTCAAGGGCACGTACCTTGGCTGCGGGCACATCCCCAGTAGGGGGCATGCAGGAGGCAGCTGATGGATGTCTCTCTCTCATCGATGTTTCTGACTCTCTATCCCTCTCCCTTTCTCTCTGTAAAAAAGCAATAAAATATATTTTAAAAAAAGAAAAAAAAATTAGGTGGAAACTTCAGTAAAATGTTCAACTGAGCCAAACTCAGTTTTTCCCAAACGGAAGGCTGAGGCTCCCGTTGGCAGGTCGCAGGGTTCCTGCTGCCCGTCACCGCCCTGTGGCCCTGGCATGGCTGTTCCCTCCTCTGGCCGAGAGGAGATGGGTGCTGGCGCTCAGCCGAGAGCCCTGGGGCCCACTCCCGCTGTCGGCACCCCTGCCCAAGCTCACGGGGGCCTGGGCCTGTGGGGCCGGCAGAAGCAGGCTGGCCCACTGAGGGGCATTGGTGTGTGCAGTGCGGGGTCATGCGCGCTGCCGGCTTCTGCCACAGGCCGCTGTGTCTTTGGTCCGAAGTGCCTGCTGTTTTCCAGATGTGGCTCTCCCCTTCCGTTTACTGATACCACTCTGTCCCAGGATAAAGATGGTGCGTTAGAGTAGAGCGGGCCTGTCCAGCCTGGAATTCACCTCCAGCTGAATGGTAACGAACTCTGCCCTTGTCCCAGGTTCAAGGGCGCCCGCAGAAAACGCAGAGCATCATCATCCTCGAGTCCCACATCATCTGCTGCACCCTGAGCACCAGCGGCGGCTTACTGCTCGAGTCCGCTTTCCGGGGGCAAGGAGGGGTCCCCTTCAGTTGTGTCATCGTGGACGAGGTCAGTGAGCGGCGGCTGAGCTGGGCCGGGTGCTGTGCCAGGCGTAACGAGCAGGGCTGCGAGATGCCGGCGCAGGGGCTGCGCGTCCCATTTCACCCGCCATCGCGGGGTCTCTCGCGGTGAAGCATGCTGCGCTTCCCGTGGCTCTTCCGGGGGGGATGGGGGGATGGACTCGGACGATGCCTGCCACTTCCTCAGACCCTCCCAGGGCCTGTCCCAGCTGCGGGGAGCAGCCAGGCTAGCTTTCGCAGCCTTTGAATGGAACTTTGGACGCTCTGAGCCACACTGCTTTCCGCGTTCACTCCCTGAGCGTTTGTTAGGGGCCTACTGTGTGCCACAAGAAAAGGGATGGGAATGAGACGCAGGGACTCGGTCCCCAGTCCCCGGGGTGCGATGAAGCGGCAGCCAGTGGAAGCAAGGCCTCTGAGGACCAGGCGGGAGGCAGGAGGGGTGGGTGGTGTTTGAGGGGGGAGGTGGTCACAGACTGGCAGCTCCAGCAGGAACAGAGGACCCAGACCTGGGCCGTATGCGGCCTGCTGGCTCGTGGCTGGCTCCCGGGAGTGTGTGGCACCTGAATGGTGACTCACTCCACAGTCCACGTGTGGTCTGGAGCGAGTGGTTTGGTTTTGTGGTTTTGGTATCCGGTGCAGGAGGGAAAGGGGTTCCTTTCTGAATGTGAGTGGTAAGCTTTGTGTGGGTGAACTGCACGGGGTAAGTGAAAGGCCATTGAGCTGGTTTCTCCTGCGCTTGCTCCTTAGGCCGGGCAGGCTTGTGAAGTGGAGACCCTCACCCCCCTCATCCACCGCTGCAACAAGCTGATCCTCGTCGGGGACCCGAAGCAGCTCCCCCCCACCGTCATCTCCTTGGTGAGTCCCCCGGTTCCCGCCACTTTCACCTGGAAGGCCTTGGGGGGGTGGAGGGGCAGGAAGGTCTTTGTTGGGTCACCACCTCCTATTTGCAGGGAAAGGAGCTGGAGAGGCCGGGAAGAGAGCCCGTTTGAGTCCTCCGTGCCCGGCCACGCCCGTGCGGTAACTGTGCTTGTGTTTGTGTGACAGGAGCCGCAGCAGAGACCAGAGGCTGGAGAGGGCCGCCTCCATGTGCGCTGGGCTTTCCCTTTGCGGCAGGCAGAGTACAGCTGTTTGAAGGGCCGTATCTGATTGTTTGATCACGAACCCAAACAAACCCCCAGCAGGGAAAGACCCCCCAGTCTACCGCTTTAACTCACATGTGCCAGCCGAGGAGACCTTACGACACCGAGAGCGCATTCGCAGCTTTAGGGCGCGGTGTCCTTAGTGCCAGCCCTGCCTGCGGCTCTCACGCTGCGGGAAGGGGTGGAGATGGGAGGGCGGCTGTGCTCTTTCTGGGAGACAGGCCCCAGCATCGCCCCCCCTCCCCCACATACACACCCCGCCTGCGTGAAGGGCGCCAGGCAGGACTTAGTGGGTGTTTGGGGTTATCTGAGGGCTGGACCCTGATTTTGAAGTTTAAATCACACATTTCAGAATTGAGCTGGTTCAATTTGTCGAAGAGCTGCAGCGTGTAATGAAAAGGGGTGTTGATGGGCCTCAATTTGCTGCCTGCTTAGGTGATGGATGAAGCGTAAAAATGAGGGAAATCCGTTTGGGCTTTTTTTTTTTAATTGCAAAAATAACACAGGCTTATTGAGAAAAGTCCATTAAATAAGTGCCAAGTTCATATCCTCCACCTCTCTCCCAGGATCATGACTGAGCAGTTCCGGGTCACGGAACAGACTGGCTGGCATTGGGGTGCTCACAGGTGCACCTTACTCCGTCTTTACTGACTGAGGGCCCTGCCCACGTGGAGCTTGCGTCCTAGCGGGGGCAGACACGGGAGTTCCCCAAGGATGCGTGTCAGGTGGCTGTCGGGTTTGTGTGCGTGTGCACATGTGTAGGGGCGTGGCCTTGTTTAAAGGCGCAGAACCCCTGTGCCCGGTTGTTTATTGCCGTCAGTGAGTGGACAAGGACTGCCTTATGTGTCGGGGTGTGCACACTGACGTTGTTTCCTAGGGAAGGCTCAGCTGTGTTCTGGAAGGTGCGCTGCTTCAGAGAAGTCCTTCTCCCCCCCATTACCCCCCCCCTGAGAATATTTAAAATGCGGTTTCAGCTCATTTGAATAAATGAACTTCTGGGGATGTGAATGGAATTGTCACATGATTACTGATATTTAGTAAAATCCTCCTTACACTCCCTGTACAAATAACCCGTTACTCAGGAGTGACGTCTTTTCTCCCCTCGCCGTGTGTGGAGCGGTGGACTCAGGCTTTGCACGTGCGGCTTCCGGGCCCATGTCCTCACCACCACCAGGAAGGGTTCTCCTCTCAGTGTGCTTTTCAGAGCTCATGTTTGCTTCTAGGTTATTTGACCAAATGCTTTTCAAATCGTGGTCTGATGCTGACATTGGAAATATATCTCAAGGTGCAACCAAGAGAACGTACGACAGTTTTCTCTGTTTGCCCGTTAGGTGACAGCTTTTCAGATTGTAGGTTGGAGTCCGTATTGGGTGTGTGAAATCGCCTTAGTAAGTAAGTTGTCTTTCTCGGTTGCAAGCATCAGTTCTGTAAAACTGCATCTGGCCGGCTGAAATGGC
This sequence comes from Lasiurus cinereus, assembly GCA_011751065.1. Taxonomy (NCBI): domain Eukaryota; kingdom Metazoa; phylum Chordata; class Mammalia; order Chiroptera; family Vespertilionidae; genus Lasiurus; species Lasiurus cinereus. Next base: position 77,948 of record JAAGEH010000483.1, read on the forward strand.
TGAGTGTATGAGGGAAGATGGTCCAGGCAATCAGTCTTTGAAAGGACGATTTCTGTTCGTTGAGGGCATAACCCAGAAACGACTGTTAAAGTCTGTGTTTTTTTGCTTCTTTCATCACTGAGTCAGGTGACCTCTGTTAGCATGAGAGTAGCTTCAGTGTGGTCAGTCACAAGATCATGTCCTTTCACGGCAGTGTGAGGGTTTCTACATGCGAAGGTCTCAGCTTACCTGGACAACCTTCATGGCTTCTCAAGGTCAGGGTCAGAAACATCTTTCTCACCCTGGCCGGTGTGGCTCCGTGGACAGAGCATTGGCCCGTGAACTGTAGGATAACGGGTTTGATTCCAGTCAAAGGCACATACCTCGGTTGCAGGCTTAATCCCCTGCCCTGGTCAGGTCGTGTGCAGAAGGCAACCAATCGATGTCTCTCTCTCTCTCACATCGATGTTTCTCTCTCTCTCTCTCTGGCTCTCATCCTCCCTTCCGCTCTCTCTAAAACTCAGTGGGAAAAATATCCTTGGTTGAGGATTAACAAAACATAAAAACACACACAAAAAGACACCTTGTTCTGACTGACTGTGGGTAATGGCCCGACCCCTGCCGTGTGCCTTCAGAGCTCTATGGCTTTCCGCCTGGGACGAGCCCCGCGGCGCCCCCAGATGACAGCTCCTTCTCCCCTTACAGAGGGCGCAGGAGTACGGCTACGAGCAGTCCATGATGGCGCGCTTCTGCAAGCTGCTGGAGGAGAACGTGGAGCACCACGTGAGCGGCCGCCTGCCGGTGCTGCAGCTGACCGTGCAGTACCGCATGCACCCCGACATCTGCCTCTTCCCCTCCAACTACATTTACAACAAGACCCTGAAGACCAACAGGTGGGCCCGCCCGCCGGGAGCTGGTCTAGAAGAGAACTAGCTGGCTGTGGTCTAAACGTGGGAGATAAGCAAAAAAGGGGGAACCACTGATGTTTATACCGCCAGAAACAGTGATGGTCTGTGTACTGTTCCCACCTTTTTAATTTTTTCACCTAAAAAAATGTCATACTATGCTCTACATAGACTGAAGCGGCTGTGTGTCATGAGCAGCCTTTGAGTTGTGCTGGGTACGTTTGATTACACAGCTCGTTCTCCAGCACTAGGATAGGAATAAACTGCGCGGTGCACCTTGCACAAAAGCCCTTGCAGTTAAAGATGATCCTGCTGGGGCCTGCTTTCCAGCGCCGCCTCTGCGGGGACAGGGTGACAGTGAGCAAAGCGCTTCCTGCCCCTGACTGGGCCGGACGGGCTGTCTCTCTCTCGCAGGGGCACGGAGAGCATCCGGTGCTCGTCCGGCTGGCCCTTCCAGCCCTACCTGGTGTTCGATGTCGGAGACGGCTCGGAGCGACGGGAAAATGAGTATGTCCTCCCCTCTCCGCTCCCGGGGGCGGGGGGTGGGGGGAGAAGAGGACCCCGGATGGTCGCAGTGTTTTTGTTCATGTTTGTATTTGACGCGCCGTCTAGTGTTGTGCACGATCGTTTTTATTTAGCCGCGTTGTGAGAGCTTCTCCTTTTTAAAAATAAACCGCCACTGTCTTTCTGTGCATAGTTCAGCCCTTAATGTGAAGTGTATTTCGGGGATCGTCTTACCTCACAGGTGGTAGGCACTTGAATAGCTCATGCCAAGGCCGTCGCTCTGGGCAAAGTCACTGCGGTCTGATAGGAGCCGGGCATCGCCAAGCAGCCACCAGGTCGTCCATCAGGCCGCTGGCTTGCGGGCTGTGCGGAGCAGTACGGATGCCGCTGACTGAGGGCGAGGCTTGCCCTGGATGGGATTGTCCGGGTGGTCTGTGCCTGGCAGCAGGGAGGAGGGGGCGCTGGAGAGGGGACCGGGGAGGCCTGGCTGCCTCTGCCAGCACAGGGCGGGCACCGCCTGTGCACGGCGACGTGAGGACAGGCACGGCCACCGGGTCTGGCGGAGGCTCCGGGCGGACTCAGGGGCGGAGAAGTCGGACCCAGAGGAGCAGGTGGCCGGGGCTTCGGGGCCAGAGGCCTGTGCAGGGAGCAGAGGGCCGAGCCCCTGAGCATTGGGGGGGGGAGGTGCCAGAGGAATGTGGACCTGAGAGGTGACCCAGCAGAAGAAAGGGTTCAAGGACAGAAGCCACACTAGCTAGCAGGCGGTCTGTGGGGGAAGTTGGAGTTCGGGCGGTGGGTGTGGAAGGCTTTTAAAGTGATCCCGGCAAGGCAGCCTCAGGAACGGGGTGCAGTGTCCCCCGGGAGCCTGCATGTCGCCTCTGGTGGGGACAGAGGGAGGTGCTGTCCGGGGAGTGAGTGGGAGTGCGGGGGAGAGGGGGTCAGCAGGGAGGACTGGGCGCTGCGGGAGCCCATGTGGCTCATCTCCAGAGGCCGCGCCACTCGGTTTGTGCGGTGGCGTCCCTCGGCCCTGTGGTGCCCGATGGGCACGGCCAGTGGCGGGCGTGAGAGGGTGAGCGGAGGCACCGTCCTCAGCGTGGGGACATGGCAAGTCTGTAGCGTTAGCTCTTTCGTTGTGCGTTTGTCTTCCTGTCCTGTCCTGACAGGTGTTTGAGTACGACTGCCTCCGCCTCCGCTGCCTTGGGACTCTTGCTCTCCCCCAGCGTGGCTCTCCGGCAGTTAGTTTGGGCTCAGATGGCGGGGTGAGGGTCCTGTCGGCCGGGGAGCCACGGCCGCCTGGGTGGTACGACCCCTGCTCCCTGTGGGGCAGCGGCAGCCACGTGGCGATTCCGTTGGCTGCCGCTGCTGTCAGGGTTCTGTTGTTGTTTCTGATGGATCGTTTGGCTGCTGTTAGTTTGATGTGTTCTTTTTCCATCTTATTTAGCTCATACGTAAACGTTCAAGAAATCAAAGTGGTGATAGAACTGATTAAACTCCTCAAAGACAAAAGAAAGGACGTCAACTTCCGGAACATCGGCATCATCACCCATTACAAGGCTCAGAAGATGATGATTCAGAAGGAGCTGGACAAAGAATTTGAAGGAAGAGGGTGAGACATCGTTTTTTACAGATTCTCCCAGTTTTTCTGTTCATTTAACCAGGGGCTAGAGGGAACGGAACGTGCGGGAGGGGCAGGCAGTCCGGCTCAGGACACTGGTCGGTGGGCGCTGGCAGCCCGGGACAGAGCCTCCGGCCATCGGCTGGCCAGGGGGAACTGATGGCGGAGCTGACCGCAGCTCTCCGAGGCCTTTCCCTTCTACTGCGGGTCCGGATTCTGACTGACACGGTGCAGGAGGCCACATTGTCAAGTTTGTCTCCTCCTCACCTCGGCAGCAAAATTAAAGATTCAATATTGGGAATCCATTAGCTCAAAAGTGCCTTACCCTAGAAACACAGACTCCGCCATGGACTCTAGAAAAAGTTAGAGATGGAGTTAGTAATCAAACATGCTGCAACAGAGAACCCGGGGCCGGGTGTGTGGATGGAAGATAATGCTGGTCCGCCTCTACAGCCAGACAGGCAGCCGTACAAGGCAGGGCGCGCTGGCCCCGCACGCCTCCACCGGACGGGAAATGTCAGTGCTGGGAGTCTAGAGAGATGGACAGCAGGGGTGGGGTTGCCAGGCCGGTGGGGGAGGGGAAATGAAGACAGGACCTCTCTCTCGGGTGATGGCAATGATGTGACATTAGTGATGAGGGCTGCACACCACAGGCAATGGCCTCAAAACCATTGAGAATCGGATGCTTTAAAATGTGAGATCTGTGTTATGGGAGTCACATTTTCTAAGTACAGATCCCATGAATAGTGCTCTATGGATACGTCTGCGTACTGATTCTCTCTGCTCAGTAAACTCTCCTCTTTTGCAAACAGGCTAGCAGAAGTAGACACCGTGGATGCGTTTCAGGGCCGCCAGAAAGATTGCATTATTGTCACGTGTGTCCGAGCAAACGCCATGCAAGGCTCGATCGGGTGAGTAACTAACTCTCCTGCTTGCGTTTTTAATTGTGAAATTGCTCCCCTGTTGCCTTTGCTTCTCCTGATACCTTGTATGTTAATTAACCCGTGACGGTGTGACTGCCCTTTTACTTAGTGAGAGTGAAGTAAGTCCTTGGGTCAAGTGCAGTGTGCAAGGCTTGCTATTCTCCCTGGGATGTTTGTAATGCGGCTCTTCCTCGTCCCTCTGTGTTTCCTGCTTTGGCCGAGTTTGTTCACCATAACTGCAGCCAGTGGACCTTCAGATATGCTCGGGGCACTGTGGGGTGTCAGAAAGTGCACCTGGGTCTCGGGCTCTGAGGTTTTTCTCTTCTCTTAAGTAGCAGATGAAATTTGCAGGTTAAAATGTTTCCTTGTCCTTAAAGAAGATAGTACCTTAATTTCTCCCTGCTCCTGCCTAGAGGTATATACCCATGGAGGAGCCAGTTACCTCTGGACCATTTGTAAAGAGTCTTCTTTTCCAGCTAATCTGATATCTCAGCTTTATTGTATAACAAGCAGTTCTTTTTTTAAAAAAATATATATTTTATTGATTTTTTTACAGAGCGGAAGGGAGAGGGATAGAGAGTTAGAAACATCGAAGAGAGAAACATCCATCAGCTGTCTCCTGCACACCCCCTACTGGACAACCAAGGTACATGCCCTTGACCGGAATCGAACCTGGGACCTTTCAGTCCACAGGCCGACGCTCTATCCACTGAGCCACACCGGTTTCGGTGCAAGCAGTTCTGTTATTTCCCAGGTCTTTCTGACTGTTGGTAGATTTGTCTGATGTTTATGTGCTTCTGCCCTAGTTCCACCGTATTTTCATAATCTCAGATACACTTTAAGAATAATTGATCTAGAATCATCTTTTTAGGATGGCTTTAAGGCTTAAGAATCGTACTGTTAAACTTTGCAGCATCTCATATAAGTCAGAGTAGGAAGATGGACAGATGCCCCCTGTGAGGGAAAGCGCTGGGCGTCTTGCTCCCTCTTTTTAAGGGGGACTTGCTTCTGTGCCGGGGCCCTGTGTTGGAGGACGAGTGAGCAAGGACTGTGACTTTACAAGTCAGAGCCCACGAAAACCTCTAAACTCCTCGTGTCTCGCCCCCTGCTGTGCCGAGTCCCCTGTAGAAAGAAGTAACTGTTTTCCGATCGCCTAGGTTCCTGGCGAGCTTGCAGAGGTTGAACGTCACCATTACGCGAGCCAAGTACAGCCTCTTCATCCTCGGGCACCTGAGGACCCTCATGGTAGGTACCTTCCTGGTGGCCAGAGAACCCCAGGCTGGCTGGCGTTACTGACCGGGGGTGGCCGGTGGTTGGTTCTGACTCTCCATCAACATGGAAGTGGCTTCGGGGACACATGGCCGCTGAAAGATGAGCCTCTTCCCGGAGTGGTGTGTCCCCAGCAGCCTCTCCTGGAGCTTTAAACGCGGAGGCCACTCACTGCCTCCGCCGGAGGCCCAGGTAGCGTGTCCTCTGGAGATGACCTTTAAGAAGTGTGTCTGCCTCAGAGGGCGGAGAGGGGACGGGTGACTCTCAGTCGTGAGGTGCTGCCAGCTCAGCCGGACACCACAGGAGGGCATGGGGGAGCGCAGAGCTACTGGCGCCGCGGTGGTGCCAGATCTGCCCGCGTGCAGGCCAGGAGTGGCGGCCGCCGGCTCTTTGGCAGACAGATGCCAGCCTCCTTGGCGGTAGTCCGTCAGCAAAAGCTTGTGTTTGCTCCTGGTCTCAGTGGGGGTGACTTTGGGTTTCCTAACTTTCTCTAACCAGCTTCTCTTAGGCGAGAGTGTCCCGTTTTGGTCAGTGCCACCAGAGGGCGCTCACACACAGGCTTTCTCATGGACCTCGTCGCCAGTCCTCAAGGACTCTTGTACCCCTTAAAGAATGTTTGGAAGCGCTGTGCCTCCGATTCTTAGGCTTAAGTGTTGCTAACGGCCTGCCATTCAGTCTTGACTGAAGGTGGTTTTGCCCTGTGGGGTTTGGGAGGCCCCCGAGAATTTGGCGGACTTGCCTGGAGCAGTGACAGCACTCAGAAGCTGGGCCTTCCCGTTCCCGGTGTCATTACCGTGCGCGAGGCTGGCAGGGCCGGACCAGTGGCCAGGGCACTTCCTGGGAGGAAAGCGGAAGTGCTCTGTTTGTAGTGCCCAGCGCACTGATCGCCTGCTGAGCGTGTGAAATGTGCTGGCACACCGGAAGTGCTCTTGGATTTGGCTTTAATTAGCCGACATGTAAAAGCCCCTGGGGCTGCCGTCCAGAGTGCACCATGGCTGCGGGGGGCTGGGTTCTGGCCTACATGGTGGCCTCTCTGGGGCAGGGGGGTGGTGGGGGGATGTTGGTACCGGCTTCTTTCCTTCCAGCCCCGTCAGCAAGTAGCGGAGGCTGGAGAACCTGTCCATGGAGGTCTGCTGCCTTGTTCATATACGAAGCCGGGCCTGCGGCTTCCCACGCGTGTGCGTGTTTGTTGGGTGTAACTTTCTCCCTCCGCTTGGTTTCAAGGACAACCAGCACTGGAACCACCTGATTCAGGACGCGCAGAGGCGTGGCGCCATCATCAAGACGTGCGACAAGAACTACAAGCAGGACGCCACCAAGATCCTGAAGCTCAAGTCGGTGCTGCAGCGGAGCCTGACCCACCCGCCCTCCGCCGCCCCCGAGGGCCTCAGCCCGCAGGGCAGCGAGCTGGCCCGGACGTTGCTGGCTGATGCCCCGTTCCAGGCGTCCGTAGACGCCCAGGAGGCCGCTGTGTCCGGGGCTGGGAAGGATCCGGAACGGCCCCCTGGCAAGGACCAGCTTCGGGACCCACGACTGCTCAAGAGGATGGGCATCAGCGCCGAGGCCCCGGGGAGCTGCCTGCGGAACCCCGAGCCCTGGGGCCCCCCGCATGCCGTAGCAGCCGCCCCTTCCGGAGAGCCCAGCTTCCCCGGCCCACCCCAGGCTCTGGGCCCCGCCTTGGAGCTGGGCACGGCCACAGGGAGCAGCTACAGGCCTTACGCGCCATGGGAACTTCCTGCTGCCGGCGTTGACTTCGCCAGTAAGAGTGACCAGAAGGGGGGTCACAGCCACCCGAGAGACACCAGGGCTTTCAGTGACAGGGACCAGGAGGTGCTCAGCCCTGTGAGCCATCACCCCAAGAGGAGCTCCAGCTGGAACGACTGGAGAGCGCAGGAGGAGCGCCCCGGCTGGAAGAGGCGGCGGCTCTAGGAAGCCGGCGCCAGACTGTCCGCTCCGGTGCTTTTTCTGAAGGCGTTTGTGCTGTCGGGGCGCGGGGGGATGTGACTGACCCTGAGCCTGCGGCTCATCTTCAGCGCTTCCTGCCAGGGCCCGAACCCGGAGGGCGCACGTGTGTACAATGCCCTGCAGTGCAGCCTGCGCGCTGACCTCTCCAGAAAGGCGGAGCGGAGCGAGCGGTGTGAAAGCTGACCTGTATATTTGTATAGCGGATAGCAAAGCCTTTTACAGTTAGCCCAGCAGACACTCTTCCTCCCCTGCTCACAGCCGAGTCCCTTTCGCAGAACAGACTTTGGACGACGAGGAGCAGGAGAGGCAGCGTGCCACACGCGGGCCGGGGCGGGCCGTGCTGCCGGCCGGTGGGTCCGGCTCTGCCTGTAAAGTGCGGGCAGGGCCCTGGGAACTGAGTTCTGTTCGGTCAGGTTCCGATGGACGTTTCTAGACGGAGCACCTTGGCACGGACAGGACATTTCTGTGGAGGATTCAGCTAATAGGCACACGGCGCCCGAGCAGAAATCCCTCTCCTTCCTGAAACAGCAGCCCGGGCCGGGGAGTAGACCCCGCGCATTGTGAGCTCCCCGTAGTGATGGTTCCCGTTCAGCGGCGGCCCGGGCGAGGCTGGTGCGGGGCAGCCTGCGACCTCTCATCCGCTTGAGAGCTTGCAGGTTGCCGGGGCCCAGCTGAGGGCCAGTGAAGGTAGCGCCTGGAAGCTCCATGTTCTACCTCGGGGGGGGGCGGGGAGGGTGGGTATTCTGGTCCCGGCAGCTTGGGACCCACGAGGGCAGGCCGCGTACAGTGCAGGGTGTCCCACAGAAATGTATGCACTGAGCAGCTGTTGGAGGGATGTTCCCTTCTTTTCAGACATACCCCATCGAATGTCTGTTCAAAGTGTGTGTGCATTTTTCTGGGACACCCTGAATTCTAGGCAGGGATGAAACACCCTGAATTCTAGGCAGGAATGAGACCCCTGAATTCTAGGCAGAAATGAGACCCCTGAATTCTAGGCAGGGATGAAACACCCTGAATTCTAGGCAGGAATGAGACCCCTGAATTCTAGGCAGGAATGAGACCCCTGAATTCTAGGCAGGAGTGAGACCCCTGAATTCTAGGCAGGGATGAAACACCCTGAATTCTAGGCAGGAATGAGACCCCTGAATTCTAGGCAGGAATAAAACATCCTGCATTCTAGGCAGGAATGAGACACCCTGAATTCTAGGCAGAGATGAAACACCCTAAATTCTAGGCAGGGATGAGACACCCTAAATTCTAGGCAGGGATGAAACACCCTAATTCTAGGCAGGGATGAGACACCCTAAATTCTAGGCAGGAATGAGACACCCTAAATTCTAGGCAAGAATGAGA
>JAAGEH010000484.1:37040-47796 GCA_011751065.1 Lasiurus cinereus
ATCTCATCCACATCATCTCCTCACCATCATCTCATCCACATCATCTCCTCCCCATCATCTCATCCACATCATCTCCTCACCATCATCTCATCCACATTATCTCCTCACCATCATCTCATCCACATCATCTCATCCACATCATCTCACTGCCTGATACCTGAGGAAAGTAACTGATGTCTGTGAACCCCCAGGCCTGCACGTAATTTCATTCCATCCCCAGCCTCATTCCAGCCCCTTCCCCTTCGTAGTCCTGTCCCCTGCACCTGCTGGAAGACAGGATTTGATCCTTGTAAGCTCTCTGTCTTCTTGGTTGGCTGGCCTCCTCCATAAATGACCTGTAGGACTCAGCCCCATCTTCGTGATTGGACACAGCGACAGGCTCCTGAGTCCACCCAAGTGGTTCCGGGTAACAGTCGTGAGACACAAACTTACTTTCTCTCTGGGAGGAAGTGACAGGCAATTAGCTCGAGTCCTTCACTGCAGGCCTGTGGAGGGACACTGCCCTGCAATGTCAGGTGCAGAGAACAGCATCGAAGGGCTCAGGGCGTCTCAGGTCAAGTGTCATGGACGACTTGCCTCTTCCCCTAGAGTGTCCTGTGGCCTTGTGGCTCCCTCGTTGCCCAGGGCCTTCACACTGACCGGTGTGGGTGCCACGCATGGGCGGTGCCCAGACCCTGTGCTACCAATGGGCTCACTCTTCAAAACCAGTAGGTCCGCCCTAGCTGGTTTGGCTCAGTGGATAGAGCATCGGCCTGCAGACTGAAGGGCTCTGGGGTCGATTATGGTCAAAGGCACAGGCCAGGGTTGTGGGCTCAATCCTCAGTAGGGGGCATGCAGGAGGCAGCCAATCAATGATTCTCTCTCATCATCGATGTGTCCATCTCTCCCTCTCTCTTCCTCTCTGAGGTCAATAAAACAAAACAAAACAAAACAAAACAAAATAAAGCAAAGGTGAGTCCTACAAAGAAATGAGGCTTTCTGAAGGGCCTGCATCTCTCTACATAATGAAAACCATAAATACGAATTGATGTCTTTTGCTATTTTGAGAACGCCGATTGGGAAGTTCTTTTTTTTCCATAAATCGGTTGTTTGGGGGGTTGTTTGTTTGTTCATTATAAAACTACAACAGTGACATCCAGTGTTGAGTAAAATTAACGGCAGGTCGTTGCTGAGGATGGCGAGGGCCCTCGCATTTCGAACGAAGATAGGTGTGCTCATTTCCCACCGGAGCGTGTGCACGGAGACACGCCGATTGTGCAAAGAAAAGAGGCTTACGCCTGTGGGAGGGGGCTGGGCACCCCAGCAGGCGGGCACCCAGATGGCGCGGCTCAGTGGGCGTTCCAACTGGAAACCTTTCCTAAAACAAGCACAACGGTCGCTGTTCAGGGAAGACTGATCTGTGTGCGGAGAACCCTCCCCGGATTTAATAAAAATCAGCACGGAAACGCATACATCCATCCGCCCTGGGAGATGCCAGGACACGGGGCCGGTTTATGGAAGTCCATTAGATTTCGATGGACTCATGGATATTGGGAAAATACGGTTTTTAAACCCACCTCTCCCTGCAGCACAAAACAAAGTGCTCTAGAAATTTCTTCGGGGAGAGCTCAGGAAATGGAGAGGCCGGTCCCGGGAGCGGGGAGTGTTTATTCCTGTGAGTGACAAATGGCTTGGAGTCGATCTCTCTCCTGACGGTGCGGGTCCCCCAGCGTCAGTGCTCGGAGCCGCCCGGCTGGGTCTGAGGATGGGGAGGACGCGGGGCCTGGAACGGCTTCATGGAAAGAGCAAACCGTGGGGCGTGTCCTTCCGGGGGACGCAGGGTGCCCGCTGTTGTGGGGACAGACAGACACAGCCCGGGGGAATGGGGGGCGGGCCAGGGTCTGGACAGGGAACCACAGGTGCATGGCCTGTGGGTTTTTGACAGACAACAGGCCAAGGGACTTGCGTGGACATGGCGAGCTCTTTGAGGTCTGGCGCTCACCGCCCCCACTTACCTCGGCGCCGAGGCCAGAGGTGGCCTGCATGCCCCCCTGAGGCCAGAGGAGCTGCTGGGACGGACAGCTGCTCCCTCCGGCGGTCTGAGCTGTGTGCCCCTGCGCGCCCGCTCGGGGCTGGTCCCGCAACCGGATCCCCGCCTCTACCCGGGCAGTGACCCTGGCCCAGCTGTGCGCCCGCCCCGGACAGTGCAGAGGCCCCAGGAGGCACAGCGCCCCCACCCGGGAAACAACAAGTTTCAGGGCTGACCGGACCCCCGGAGAGCCGGCCTGTGGCTGGGAACATTCTGCCCCTCCAGTGAGCACCGGGCTCATTGAGCTGCTGCCTGAGCGCCGGTCGCTGAGGTCACGGGCTCCACACAAACGCTGCAGTCAACCGTGATGGTGACGGAGACGGAAACGGTTCGGCCTGGCTGTGCAGGGAAGGCCACTGGGCGGATGGATGGCTGGGGTCTTGCTTTAGAAACTCGCCTTTGGTCAAATGCCCTGCACCGAGCGGCCTTTTCGGAGCGAGAGCGGGCTCCTGCCTCCTCAGAGCAACCCTCCGTGGAGGATAAAGAGCCCCCACCACTCACTGTGAACTGCGCACTGACCTTTAACCTCCCCGTCTCCCCTGGAATGGGCCTGGACCCAGCTGCCCCTCCTCGTCCCAGGCCTGAAGGACAGGTCTCTGCTCCTGCGGGTGCTGTGTCTCGGGCGGCCACCAGGTGCCGCTGTTTCTGCGGAGAAGTGTGTGCCCGGCTTTTCGGGTCTCCTCCTGCCCAGACCCTCACCGGGGCCAGGAGGGGGACGGTCAGGACAGGGGGCCCCTCGCTTCCTCTCGGCGTGGCCGAGTGTGCGCCCCACCGGGGACCCCCGCCCCCCAGGTCTGCTCTGATTTGCCCTTTCATGCTGGGGACCTGCCCAAGGGCCGGGATCTGACCCCGCCTCGTGCACAGTGGACGGACGGCCAGCAGTCAGCCCACAGGCCGGAGGGACCATCCTGAGGGTCCGCCACGGCACCGCGGCACCTCTGCTTTCAAACCTCAAAACGCAGAGGCCACCGAGACCCGTGTGGCTCCCGTGGATAGAGCGTCGGCCTGCGGACGGAAGGATCCCGGGTTCGATTCCGGTCAAGGGCATGTACCTCGATGGCGGGCACATCGCCAGTAGGAGTTGTGCAGGAGGCAGCTCATGGATGTCTCTCTCTCATCAATGTTTCTGACTCTCTATCCCTCTCCCTTCCTCTCTGTAAAAAATCAATAAAATATATTTTTTTAAAAAAATGGGCAAATGACCTTAAAAGATGCTTAAAAAAAAAAAACACGCAGAGGCCACTCTCTCCTGCTCGGCGGACGGGGCCACCTGGCTCCGGGGCCTCTGAGGGGCCGGCTTTCCGCGGAGACAGCTGCGGCCCTAAGGTGCTTGCCTTCGCCTGGAGTCAGCAAAAATGCAGCAAAAACGCCATCCCTCCGAGGCCCAGACTCAGCGCGGCTGCTCCTGGGAGGGGGTCTTTGGGCGTGCCGCTGTCCACGTATCACTGTCCACGTATCACTGTCCACCGGCCACCTCCACCTGCCACCCACCCGCCAGCAGTCTAGCCCTCCAGGCTGGATTCTGGGACGTGGTGGCGGCCGCTCTGACCGCTCAGTCAGACTGGACGCCTCAATATTCCACGCCTGCACTCGCTCAGGGTTTCCGTAGCTTCCCCTGGGGAGCGTGAACACGTGCCAACGGCCGCCGGGCGAGCCCCGGCTTTTAAAAATGAGAACGATTCCAGGACACCCGCCTCGGACCCGCACGCCCCACGTTCCCGAGGGCCCGCTCCTCCCGTGTCACACCCGCCGTGGCTGCGTGTGCTCTTCACGAGAAGGCGGGGCCTGCCGTCTCCCATCTCACAGGCCATCCCTGCGTGCAGCCACTTTGCCACTTCGCAGGGTGTCGGGCAGGGACCATGGGCCCCCGGTAAGACACTGGACCCTGCCCCGCCCTCCCTCCCGGGCTCTGCCGGCTCCCGGGACAGCCGCCTGCTGCCCGCCTTCCTCCGACGTGCATGTACAGGCCGAGCGGGCGCCATGCTGTGCTGACAGAGTGCGGACCTGGCATTGTGTGAGGCTGAGGCCCCCGCATTCCCCGGCTCCGCTGGCGGCCGCGGCTCCGTGTGTCTTATCAGCGAGCCGCAGGCAGCGCTCCGTGGGCGGTGATGTCCCGGCTGAGGCGTGTTCCGGCTCCACTGACCGAGTCCAGGCCGCCTGGGAGGTGAGGCTTTGAAACCAGCGCCACCATGACTGCGGGATGTCCGACCCCCGAGGGAGGGGGGAACGTTCTCCCAGCCTCGGCCCGCAGGCTGCTGCCCCCGGAACTCGGCCAGCGCAGACCGCACGGGGCCCTGCGCGTCAGTTCTCAGCTCTGCAGCCCCGGGTCCCACACAGACAGAACAGCTGGGCGCCCGGGCCGTAGGACACGTCTGTGGGTTCTAGAAAAGACACACAGCACCAGCCTGTATACCAGGCCACCCTCTGAGTCCCGGTCAGGGCACAGGCCCGGGCTGTGGGCTCCATCCCCAGGAGGGTCCGTGATCCTCTCTCATCATGGATGTGTGTGTCTCTCTCTCTCCCTTTGTTCCTGAAATCCTATAGAATAAAAGCCCAGACACCAAACGGTAGAATGACGAGAATGTCCGGTTGACCAGTCGCTCTGAGGTGCACTGACCACCAGGGGGCCAGGCGCTCACACAGGAGCTGCCCCCGGTGGTCACCCCGGTGGGAGTGCCCCTGGCTGACCGGGATCAGCAGCTGCTCTCGCTGCAAACTCTGGGCCCACGGGCAGGAACGTGGGTGGCCCCTCCTCACCGCCCACCAGTCTCCCACCCCCTTGCCTCCTTCAGAGGCCCACAGGCCACACAGCCCCTCTCCACCACCACCCTCCCTCTCCCACCTCCTACCTCCCCCTCCACCACACCCCTCCCTCTCCCACCATCCCCTCTCTCTCCCCACTGCCCGTGGCTCCAGTGCCTCTGAATTCTGTAGGATGCTCTCCTCCCATGAACTGGCTCTTCCTAGAATCCACTTTCCGCGCCGCCCGTTACGTGTAGCCGTGGGCACGACACAGCAGACGGGTAGAAGTCTGCTCATGTGGAATAATACTAAAGTAATAGGTGGGAATACTCATCAACCACGTAAGAACATTCAGAGGGAGCGGCTCTCTAAAAGATGATGAAGAAAAGCCGGTGCAAAGCCGCATGCTAGAGACACGGAGCATTTCATTCCGAGCTTTTTCCAGAGGTGTTAGCCAGTCGTATGTTTCCCAGAGATTTATGGTTGTCCCCAAACAGAAGTAATTTGTAAAAGTAAAAAAAAAACACACACACACACACATACATTACTCTCTATAGATATCGGTTAAAATAAATATGTGAGAATGATATACTCACAATGAGAATGAGCTGTTTTTTGTTCTAACCATGCCTACGCACAGGGGCCTGCTCCTTGTTGTTTTTCTACAACGCCTTTGTGACAGAAGTGTTATTGATAAGGTGGGCAGAAATCCATCTCGGCTCCAGCGTTTGACACCGCCATACGTTGGTGTAAGTAACATGTATTGGCATTCAAAACAACATGTCTGGGAGAAAAATGGACGTGGCCGCGGAATCGATCTCTGGGCAGTCGATTGCTTGCTATTATGATTTATTGAAAGTATCGCGTCCCAATGTCAATACCCTCAGCAATTTACGTTTAGATTCTCGCTGACTTACAGGAACCGAAATTCAAAAAAATCTCAAGGAAAGGCCCAACGGCACTTGACTTACCAGTAAATGTTTGCTGTCATATGACACAATGAAATTATGCTATATAATAAAAGCCTAATATGCAAATCGACCAAATAAGCAGAACGACCGGTCGCTATGACACACACTGACCGCCAGGGGGCAGACCCTCCCTGCAGGAGCTGCTCCCAACCCACAGGCCCCAGGCTAGCCAAGGTGGGTGCCAGTGGGGGGCCCACTCTGATCACCCCACTGGTCGTCTCACAGATCGGCTCCAATCGCAGGCCAGGCCTGGGGACCCTACCCGTGCACGTATGTCATTGCACCGGGCCTCTAGTCTAATAAGACTCAGGATCAAGTGGAAAAATTACACTGGGGGGATATGTGTGTGTGCTTGTGTGTGTCTGTGTGTGAGTGGTGTATTTGGTGTTTGTGTGTGTTCAAGTGTGTCTGTGTGTGTGTGTCTGTGTATGTGTGCATGTGTGATTGTGTGTGTATCTGTGTGTGCCTCTGTGTTACTGTGTGTGAGTGTGTGTATGTGTACATGTGTGTCTGTGTGCAGGTGTCTGTATGTGTGTGTGTCTGTGTGTGTGCATCTGTGTCTGTATATGAGTGTGTGTATGTGTGTGAGTGTGTCTGCATAAGTGTGCATGTGTGTCTGTGTGTGCCTTTGTGTTATTGTGTGTGAGTGTGTGTATTGTACATGTATGTCTGTGTGCATGTGCAGGTGTCTATATATGTGTGTGTGCATCTGTGTCTGTATATGAGTGTGTGTGTATGTCTGCATGTGTGTGCATGTGTGTCTGTGTGTGCTTCTGCATTATTGTGTGTGTGTCTGTGTGTGAGTGTGTGTGTGTGTGTGTTTGGTGTGTGTGTGTCTGTGTGTGAGTGTATGTGCATGTATGTGTGTGTGTGTTTTCTCTCCAGGCTAGATTTGAAGAAGAGGCGATGTTAAGGAGTCGTTGCTGTTTCTGGAAGTGCGCTGTCTTCAGTGTGCCTGCCCCTGGGTATTTTTAAGGGCCAAGCGCGTCCTCTCTGCTCCTCGGGCCTCGCCCGCCAGCGGCCACTCCTCCGCGCACTTGTCCGGTGACCGGGTCACGAGCTCGGGGCCCAGCGAACGCCTCGTCGCTTTTTACGTGAAAGCTTTCCACGTTGTTTCTATTCGTGTACCTCGTTTTACCCTGTGTGTGTAGGCTTACCGATATAGAAATGGCGCATGACACTGCGTGAATCTCTCCAAATAACTCCCGTTCCCACCTTTTAAAAAAGTGTACACTAGCCGAAACCGGTGTGGCTCAGTGGCTAGAGCGTCGGCCTGCGGACTGAAGGGTCCCAGGTTCGATTCCAGTCAAGGGCAGGTACCTTGGTTGCGGGCACATCCCCAGTGGGGGGCGTGCAGGAGGCGGCTAATAGATATCTCTAACTTTCTATCCCTCTCCCTTCCTCTCTGTAGAAAATCAATAAAATATATTTTTAAAAAGAAGAAGAAGAAAAGAATTTCTCCAGTGGCCCTTACTCAGATATTCTGAGATAGAGCCTCCTTGCCTTCCCGGGAGAGGTGAGGAAGTTCTTTGTCCCATGCCTCAACACAGTTCAGAATGAACCTTAGTGGCTTTCAATTTAATGATTTACATGTGAATGCCCTGCAAATCGGTGCCTTATCTGGAGGGATAACAGCGACCAGGATCTTAAAAAAGGAAAGACAGCAGAGGCAGGGAGGTGGCAAACAGCATGCTCTTCACACCCTGTCACCGTCTGACACAGATGGGGACGGCCCTTTGTTCTGAGCATTTGGGGGGGGGTTGTGTGGAGGTTCAAGGTCTCCCTCCGCGGATGCGTGAGGTGCAGCTGGGAGGGAGGAGGAGGCGGTAAACATCCCTCGTTCGGAGGGGAGATGCACGAGCGGTCAGTGTGTGTGGCTGCAGTCCCAGCTTCCCGGCCGCTGGCTTCGCTCTCACCCACACCTTCCGGTGAGTCCGCTGCTTGACACGCCGGAGCCAGAGCTGTGGCCTCAGAGAACGGACTGTGGCTCCTGGAGGTGGAGACGCAGGGTCGGCGAGGAGACCAGTGGACGCGGGCCCGAGGGAATGGCAGGCTCTGCCCGCTGACAACGCCACCCTTCCCTCACGGGCCGCACGAAACCCGTCTGGTCGTGGGCTGGAGAGAGGCGACTTATGGAGAAGCCAACCCACGTCCTGGGGGGCACCCAGCCTGGGGCGAGGGACGGGGTGGAGAGAAGAAGACCTCCCTCCGCCCGCAGCCCCCGCAGCCCTGGATGACGGTCTGCCAGGGAGGAGCTCGCTGAGTGGGCGGAGAGGAGGCTCCCCCCTCCAGGCTGGTGGGAGGCTGGGCGCCCTCCCTCGCCAGCTTCGGCAAGACCAGGTGGAGGTCTCGGCCAGGGCGACCCCAGCAGAAGCCACGTGGGTGCGTCCCTGCGGGAGCATCTTCACTGCTGCCCTCGAGCCGCAAACGGCGCTTCCTTCCCTGGCTGCCCGGAGAGGCACACACGCGTGGGGGTACAGTCACCACACCGTGAACCCCGCCGGCAGCCGGCTAATAAGTAGTGGGCGGCGCCCTCCAAAGTCGCCTGGCTCACGGCCACCGTCCTGGGAGCGAACACGTTCTCCTGGCACGTCCGCCGAGATCGGAGACGCGTGGTGGCGCCGAGCCTGAGCTGGTCCCTCCGGCGAGAGTCGCACGGTACCGTGCCGGCTGGGCCCGTTGTCTCGTCGGCGGCGCTTGCATCTCCGACCTTACAGGGGGGTAACGCCGGGAGACTGAGGCTGCGGCCTCAGAAGCTGTAAGATGTGTGGTGGGTGGAAAGCACACCCGTGTCCCTCTCAGCCGTCAGCCATCTGACTGACGCAGCTCTTGACCGTGTGAGAGCATGGACGGCTTTTGCTTCCGGCGTCCACGTAAATAGCGGCCCCTCCCAGTCTCCATCACCGCCCCGACCTCCTCCACCAGGCGTCCAGCGAACGCGACCGTGAACTGTAAGTAGAGGTGTGAGCGGCGTGGCTGACAGCGAGGAGACTCCACCCACTGAATTTCATCCTGGACTCCTCCAATCCTTCTCCGCGGTTTCCTGAGTCCCCTCGGCGTCTGAACGAACAGTCCCGTGTCCCGTGTGTGATTGACAGGCCACAGCATGCGCTCGCCGGGGGTTCACTGCCCGGCGGTCAGAGAACAGGTCCTCCGCGCCACCATCATGGCGGTCGGTCAAGGGTGGGTCAAGCGTGGGTCCTGGCCCAGGTCCCCCACACGCACTCACCTGCCCCGGCCTCCATCATCTTGGTTTGCCCGAGGGGACGGGATTGGGGTCACCCCCGGGCCGCCTTGCTGTCTGCTTCTCGGCGCCGTGGCTGGAGGCGGTGGGTGTTGCAGCACCTGGTGGTGCCACCCATCGGTTGCTAGGCAACGTCCCACCACAGCGTGTGCCACAGCCGTCCATCCTCCCGCTGCTGTGAGCTTGGGCATTCCCGGTTGTTGCTTTCCCTGCGCGAGCTTCTCGAGAGATTCTGGCGACAGTCCCTTGGGGAAATGTGTTTTCCTGTGTCTACACACATGCCTCAGACCAAGGGCAGGCGATGTGGGAGCATCTTTCGGGGTTTGGATGCTTCCAAACTGCCCTGCAGGTGGCTTGGCCCGGGTACCGTCCGCTGGGCGACCTCAGAGGTTCCCGGCTTCGCTCCGCTCCGGGAACACGGCGCTGCCGATCGCTTGCATGAAGCCAGGCTGACCCGTGTAGACTCGTGATATCACGTTCTCGGGGAATGACGAGGCGGAGCATCTGCACAGGGGATGGGCGAACCGCTGCAATCGCACACGCGGTGCAGACACGCTCGGTGGAAGGATGTGCCGGTGAAAACAGCCTGTGGTGGTGCCTGGGACTGGTGGGGAGTTTCTACCTGTTGCTAGCGTGTTCGCCTCCTCCCGCCATGGCCAGCGGGGTCACCCAGGGACTCTGAGGACCTGTCTAGATGTGTGTGCGCATGCGTGGATGTGTGTGTGCACCATGAGCATGTATGTGTGCGCATGTGTGTTTGTGCATATGTGTTTATGCGGGTGGTTGTGTGTAGGCGGTGTGTGTGCACATAGTGTGTTTGTGTGTGTGATGTATGATTGTGAATGTGTGGAAATGTGTGGTGTGTGTGCGCTATGAGTATGTATGTGTGCGCATGTGTGTTTGTGTATATATGTTTATGTGGGTGCTTGTGTGTAGGTGGTGTGTGTGCACGTAGTATGTTTGTGTGGGTGGTGTGTGGGTGTGTGTCCATATCTGATGTGTGTTGTGTGCGTGTAGGCGGTGTATGCATGTATGTGTGCATGCATGTAGGTTGTGTGTGTGCCAGTGTGCCTTTGTGAATCACTCACAGGGCTTGCACACCGCCTAACCCTCTAGGATTTATCTGTTGTCAGAACACGCCTGTGTCTTGTTCGCGAGGCCGTTTCTGGCTGTCAGGCCTGTTAACGGGAGATTTACCTGCTTCCTGAGACGCGACGCCAGCTGTGAACTGGCGTCTCTCCGCATTTCCTGAGACAATGTCTCCTTCAGACACAGCCTACCTCCTGCTGCTGACATCCTTCTCCCGAGGAAGCCGCAGGACGCCATGCAAACCACACACCACCCGGTACGGTGTCTTCTCCGGTCCATTCCCCCGCTGGCGGGCCCTGTGGTGGGACACGGACACTTCGTGCCCTGTGGTGCTGGTTAGTGACAGTTCAGGATTCGCTCCTCGCCGAGAACGAAGCGTGGCCTGTGGACGTGGGTAGGTCAGCACCCGGGCTGGGCGGGCAGAGGCAGGGGCCCTCCCCCGCCTCCGGCCAGCTCATCACCGGCTGGGCCTCAGGCCTGGCCCGGTCCCTCACCCGGCTCCGCGTTCCTTTTCCTGGCTGGGTTCGGACCCTGAGCACCCCGGCTCCATTTCCACAGCGAACACCGGCCGGACCCAGTGACTCTGACCGCCTGCGTGTGTTGGCTGGTGTGTGTTGGCTGGTGTGTGTGGCTGGTGTGTGT
>JAAGEH010000484.1:181346-194339 GCA_011751065.1 Lasiurus cinereus
GTCCCGCATGCCCATCATTCCTGTCCCACGTGCCCGCCGCCCTGTGCCGTGTGCCCGTCGTCCCTGTACCGCGTGCCCGTCCCACGTGCCCGTCATTCCCGTCCCCCGAGCCCGCCGTCCCCGTGCCGCGGGGACACTCACTTGTCCTGCTTGCCCGGGAGCTGCAGCTGGAGCCGGCAGCAGTCGGCCGCGCGGATCTCCTCCTCCTTCCGCAGGACCAGCCTCTGCAGCCCGGACGCCCAGTCGTGGGCCACGGCCTGGTTCAGGTTCTACGGCGGCGGACACGTGCCCATGTCCCTTTTCCGGTTTCCTTTCTGACCTCGGCCGCCGCCGAGGGGGTGACAGGGGCCCCTCTGCCGCCACCCCGGCCCTCACCGGCCCTGGCCTGGGGCGATCGATGCACAGGTGCCCAGGTCTGCGCTGACCGCTCCACCCACCTCCCTCCCTCCCCTGCCTTTCCTCTGAGACTCGCAGCCTGCTCCGTGCATCTCTGAACATGTTTTAAAATACATTTCTGCCGAGACCGGTGTGGCCCAGTGGAGAGAGCGTCGGCCTGCGGGCTGAAAGGTCCCAGGTTCGATTCTGGTCAAGGGCGTGTACCTTGCTTGTGGGTCCATCCCCAGTAGGGGGTGTGCAGGAGGCGGCTGATCGGTGTCTCTCTCTCATCCATGTTTCTAACTCTCTATCCCTCTCCCTTCCTCTCTATAAAAAATCAATAAAATATAGAGTAGTATATCACCTTAAAAATATATATATATGTATATATATATATATATATGTGTGTGTGTATGTATGTGTGTGTATATATATATATATATATATTTCTATTTTTTTCAGAGAGGAAGGGAGAGGGGGAGAGAGAAACATCAACAATGAGAGAGAATCATGGATTGGCTGCCTCCTGCACGCCCCCTACTGGGGATGAAGCCCACAACCCGGGCACGTGCCCTTGACCGGAATCGAACCCGGGACCCTTCAGCCCGCAGGCCCATGCTCTGTCCACTGAGCCACACCGGCCAGGGCCTGGATCTTTTCTGTCCACCAGTTTACGTGGTTCCTTAGACGCCCCGTCTGAGGGAGCTCACGTGACACGTGTCTCTCTCTGCCGGGCCCATTCCCTTAGCCGAGGAGCGGCTGGGTGGGAAGCATTTCAGGGAGACGCCGTGTTTTAGAACGAGTGAGATGGGACCAGGCGGGGGGGCTGGTCCTGGCTGTCACACAAGAGAGCGAGCGAGCGAGCCTGGGAGGCGGTGCTGAGCGTTCCCATGACAACTCACCCTGGGGTCTGCAAGGGCCGTTGTCCTCCCCGCCTCCCCGCACCCCCTGTCCAAACCAGGGCAGCCAGGACCGCGTGGGTCTCACCGAAGCCTCGCCTGGTACCCCCCCGCCCCCCACGACCCCGGGCCGAGGCCAGCCAGCGGGAGGCAGACAGAGGCCGGGCGGGCGGGAGGGCAGGCCTCACCTGGTAGTGCCCCCGCAGGTCGCCGATGAGCTGCGCGATCTGCCCCACCACGTTGAGGTCGTGCAGCAGGTTCTGCAGGTCCTGGTACAGCTGCCCGGGCCCCACCTGGACTCGGTCTGCAAAGCACGCACAGCGGGCGGGGATGGAGGGGGGGCCGGGGCCGCGCCCGCACTGCCCGGAGCAGTGGTTCCCAACCTTCCTAATGCCGCGCCCCTTTAATGCAGTCCCGTCCTAATGCAGTTCCTCACGTGGTGGTGACCCCCAACCATCACATTATTTTCGTTGCATTAAAGGGACGTGGCATTAGGAAGGTTGAGAACCACTGGCCCCGGAGGAGGCCGGACGAGGGCCAGCTCGCGTCCGGTTGTAAAGAGGAGACTGGCAAGCCTTCGGAGATGCTGACGCTTCTTTTTACTTTGAAGCAGCGGTTCTCAACCTTCCTCAGGCCGCGACCCTTTAATGCAGCTCCTCACGGGGTGGTGACCCCCAACCATACCATTATTTCCATGGCTACTTCATCACTGTCATTCTGCTACTGTCATGAACTGTCATGTCAATCAATATCTGATAGGCAGGATGTATTTTCGTTGTTACAAATTGAACATAATGAAAGCATAGTGATTAATCATAAAACAATATGTAATTGTATATTGTGACATATTTATTTCTAATGACAAATAAATGAAATGTTGTCTTGAATCGTGGTGTCGCATGGGTAACAGTCTTCCTAGGACAACAGTCAACGACATGGCTACACGTTGCGACACCGAGGAGCGGTGTGTGGGTGCCTAAAACCATGGGAAATAGGTGTTTTCCGCTGGTCTTAGGCGACCCCTGTGAAAGGGTCGTTCCACCCCCAAAGGGGTCGAGACCCACAGGTTGAGAACCACTGCTTTGAAGCTACAGGCCCCGTGCATGACATTCGTGCACGAGGTGGGGGGTCCCTCAGCGGACATCCGGGGGGTCCTTAGCACTGCCTCGGAGCCAGGAGAGGCTCCCACCACTAACACTGTATGAGCCTGGCTTCTGGCTGGACGGTCTCCCCCTGTGGGCGCACACTGACCACCGGGGGCAGCTCCTGCATGAGCGTCTGCCCCCTGGTGGTCAGTGCGCATCACAGCGACCGGTCCTTCCCCGTTTGGTTGATTTGCATATTCGCCTTTTATTATACAGTGGCACCTCGAGATACGAGTAGTTTAATTCGTTCCATCACCTTGAGGCATGGGAAACTATGAGATGCTCGAGTCGCAGTAAACGGGTGGGTCGTGTGCCGCCGGCCGATCCGCATGATGACTCCTATCTCAACTGTTGCTCATATTTCAAACCAAAAATCGCTCACTCGACGGCTCGTATCTCAAAAAATCTCGTATGTTAGGGCACTCGTATCTCGAGGTACCGCTGTATAGGCTAATTTCACATTGACAGAGGACGGGCACTCCCGAGGTGAACACCGCTTGGAACCTCAGTTCCTCCGTCACCACGGAAACCACCCCACGGGGGCCGGACCCGGGGCACCTGAGCTCAGAGCCGCCGCGCACAGAGACGGCCTCTTCCCGTCCACTCTCCGTGGAAATGCGCAGCCCAGGCACCCCCCAGAGCCTCGCCAGGACCCGCAGTGCCCGCTGCCCGCCCCGCAGACAAGTCCGAGGTCAGCACCCCCCAGTCTGGCCGTCAGCCCGACCGTCTGCTGACCGTTCCCCCCTCACGCCGCCCCCGCCGCCCACAGCGGGCGGGTCACTTACGCGGCTTGGCGTTGGCCACCACGGCCAGGCTCTCGGGGGGGTGCTCGGCGGAGCCCTCGGGGGGGTGGCCGTACTCCACGACCGCCACCTGGCCCAGCGGCACGCTCCACTTCAGCAGGTGCCTCTGGCCGGCCGGCGGCAGCAGCGCGTGGCTGTCCTGGCCCGTCCTGCAACCACAACCGCGAGCCACGGCGTGACGCCGCGAGACTGCCCGCCCACAGGTTCCCCTGCGAGAAGCCCGCCCCTGCGCCCCTGAGCCTCGGTGCCTCTCGGGAGCAGCCACTGCCTGCTGCCCGACCAGGCTTCCCCTCAGGTGACTGGGCAGAGGGGGTGGCATGGGGCGGGGGGCTCTATCCATGGTCTCCCCGGAAAGCAGGGAAGAGGGGCAGGACGATCTCGCACACCGCCCAGGGGAACGTGCGGCCGTGCCCGGAGGCCACCGGAACGGACGCCGAGGGTTCCCCCGAACTCTGCCAACGGGGAACTCCCATGGGGAGCCCTTCTCTCCTGCCAGCCCCGGGCCTGACGCGCCCATTCCTTCTTTCCTCTCGGGCGCAGCCTAACCACGTCGGTGACATCAAATCCCATCACAGTCCCTGTGACCCAAGTACGCACTGAGACCCTGGAGGTGTGCTCAGCGGTCAGCGCGCCGGACCCCCCCCCCCCCCGCACCGGAGGGTGGCAGGTGGGACGCCTGGTCCGGGGCACGCCCCTGGGGCTGCGGGTTCGATGCCGGCCCCAGCCGGGGCACGGGTGAGAGGCACCCAACGGCTGTGTCCCCCTCACGGCGAGGTTCCTCTCTCTCCCCCCTCCTTTCTCTCTCTAAGAAAAAGTCTGGCGTCGGCCTGCGGACTGAAAGGTCCCAGGTTCGATTCCGGTCAAGGGCATGTATCCTGGTTGCGGGCACATCCCCGGTGGGGGGCGTGCAGGAGGCGGCTGATCGATGTCTCTCTCTCATCGATGTTTCTAACTCTCTGTCCCTCTCCCTTCCTCTCTGTTAGAAAAAGTCTGTGGGAAAAAAAAACGTCCCCGGGTGAGGATGCACAGCAACAAAAGACACACGCATCGCACACGCAGCCGTCCAATGTTTGAAGCAGCCGAGACCGGTGTGACTCAGTGGATAGAGCCTCGGCCTGTGGACTGAAAGGTTCCAGGTTCGATTCCGGTCGGGGGCATGGACCTTGCTGGCGGGCACATCCCCAGTGGGGGGCGTGCAGGAGGCGGCTGATCGATGTCTCTCTCTCATCGATGTTTCTGACTTTCTATCCCTCACCCTTCCTCTCTGTGAAAAATCAATAAAATATGTTTAAAAAAAATGTCTAAAGCATGTCACGGTCCATGCAGTTAACTCTCTTCCTGGTCACACAGGAGCAAACATGCAGAAAAACACAGAATTCTACACCTGCACGGAGAAAGCATGTATGAAAGTGTGTGTGTGTGCGCACACGTGTGTGTGTGCACGCATGCGTGTGCGCAATGACCCCCGTCCCCCCCAATTTCCACCAGCGCTGCCTTGCAGCTCCCAGGGTCCCGCCCGGAAGGAGGCGGTTGGCGGTTGGTTCGGAGCGCGTCCCCTCCCCGGGGGCGGGGTCCCGGAATGGCCCCCCCCTCGGTGGCCGGGCCGGATGAGCACCCGCAGGTCGCCCGCCCCCGCGACGGGCCGGTGCTCACCGGGCGCTGACGGTGACGCACATGAGCACGTCGGTGAGCATGAGCAGCCGCCGCTCCTTGGTCTTGAGGACCTCGCCGCGGTCGTTGTACACGGTCTCGATGACGTCGTCCGACCGGATGAGGTGCCGGCTCCCGCTGCTGAGAAGCTGGACATTCGCGTCACGCTCGACACGGCCGCCACGCTCGCGGCCACCGGGGAGGGGAGAGGCGCGTCCGGGGTGCACGGAGAGGCGCGGAGCACAGGCAGCGAGCGGTTTCAGACTCATCTCCAGAAGGAGCCCCTTGTGGCACTCAGGCCGGTGCCGGGGGCTCAGAGCCCGGCTTCTCCCCCCAAAAAGACGGGTCTGGGGTCCTCTCCGCAGCGAGACACTGACCCGCCGGCCGTGGCTCAGGGGTGGCTGAGCGTTGACCCCTGAGGGTCACCATTGATCCAGGAGGTCACGGTTCGATTCCGGCTCAGGGCACAGGCCCGAGGGTTGCGGGCTCGACCCCCCGCCGGGGGCGTGTGGGAGGCAGCCGGTCCACGATTCTCTCTCCTCACGGACGCTTCTCTCTCTCTCTCCCTCTCCCTTGCGCTCTCTCTCTCTGAAATCAATAGTACGTGGATCTGTAAAACACGTAACACCTACACCACCGGCACACGCAACCGGCACACGCAGCGCGTGGACGCCGAGCCTCTGAAGCAACGCCCGGCGTCGGGAAGCGGAATTCGGCGGGAAGAGTGGCTCTTCCCCTTTGTGGGGTCCCGGGTTCCCCCTGGAGGGCCCAGGGAGCCCGTGCAGCCCTCTTTGGAGGACGCCCAGGCCCTGGTTGGCGGGCAGCCTCCGGGTCGGCGGGCGGAGGCCAGGGTTAGTGGCGGCGGTGGCGACGGTGGTTAGTGAGAGCAGAGGGGCCCCCCCGCGAGCGGGGAGCGGGCGGGCGGGCGGGCGGGGGCCGCTCCGCCACCTTGTTCAGGTACCGCTCGTTCACAGCCTTGGCGATCTGCCGCATCTCGCAGCGCCGGTCCGCCTCGCGCTTCCTCTCGTTGAGCTTCTCGGCCAGCGTCTCCAGCTCCGTCAGCGCCATCTGCAGGGGCAGCCGGTCGGGGTGTCCGCGGGGCGTGTTCCTCAGCATGTCCTTTGGGGGAACCAGTAAATGGGGCGGTTAGGGGGGGCGGGGGGGTGTTAGGGCAGGAAGGTCAGGGAGAGGTGGGGGAGATAAGAGATCAACGGAAGGACCTGTGTGCATGCATGTCAGCACAACCAATGGACGCAAGACACTGGGGGGTTGGGGTGTGCCTGGGGGGGGGTGTCAATGGATATGTACACATGTAACACATTAATAAAAAAAAAATTTTAAATAAATAAATAGCCGGGACCAGCGTGGCTCAGTGGATAGAGCATCGGCCTGCGGACTGAAGGGTCCCAGGTTCGATTCCGGTCGGGGGCATGTTCTTTGGTGGCGGGCACATCCCCAGTGGGGGGCGTGCAGGAGGCAGCTGATCGATGTCTCTCTCTCTCATCCATGTTTCTAGCTCTCTGTCCCTCTCCCTTCCTCTCTGTGAAAAATCAATAAAATATATTTAAAAAAAAAAAGCCGAAACCGGCTTGGTTCAGTGGATAGAGCGTCGGCCTGCGGACTGAAAGGTCCCGGGTTCGATTCTGGTCAAGGGCATGTATCTTGGTTGTGGGAGCATCCCCTGTAGGGGGCGTGCGGGAGGCGGCTGATCGATGTCTCTCTCATCGATGTTTCTGACTCTCTATCCCTCATACTTCCTCTCTGAGAAAAATCAATAAAATATATTTAAAACACACACACACACACACACACAAGCAACACACTCGGTCCTGGCCCCAGGCCAGGCTGCAGGCACGGGGCCCCTGAAACTCGGGGTGTCTGAGTGACGGGGAGGCGCCTGAGCTGAGGCCAGAGGTGGCCTCCGGGGACGTGGCCCCAGGTGGACGGGAGGCTGGACCTCCGGGGCGGGGCCTGAGGGAGGCGGGGGTCCCCGTTGGCCAGTGAGACCATCCGTCCGCCTCCACAGGGCACCGCCCCGCAAAGCCACAGGCAGGGCTGGCAAGGTTCGGGATCGGGGTCGTGGTGCTGGCAGGGTGGTGAGCGCCCGGCAGCCCCAGGCCCCCCGACCCCCCGACCTGCCCCTCTCCTCCCGCATCCACCCCAGCGCCCCCCAACCTGCCCCTCCCCCCGGGCGGGCGTCCACCTGCTGGCCGCGTTATAAACCGCCAACGCCAGGGCCTTCCTGAGTCCCGGGGGCCCCGCTATCCGATCCTGAACCGGCGGGGGGTGGGGACCCCAGCCGGGCAGCGAGGGGGACAGAGCAGGGCGGCCGTGGCCCGCGACTGCACTGGGCGTCTGAAGTGGACGGGGCCCTGGGCCTGGGGGCTGGCGCTCAGGGGTCGGTGTCCGCTGAGCCGCACGCAGGACACAGGCTGGCGGGGGAGGGCCCCCCTCGGAGGAGAGGAGAGGTTGAGGCTACAGGGAGGACTGGTTCCAGGGTCACGGGGGGTCACAGGGGTCACGGGGTCATGGTGGTACCTGGAGCAGCAGGATGAACTGCGGGAACCTCTGGATGGGCCTGGTCATCAGGCTGTAGAGCGTGACGCGGTCCGGGCTGGCCTCCTGGCTCTGCTGCGGGGGGCGGGGTCTCACTCACCTCGGGCAGCAGACGCTAAGGCCGTCCCTGCCCAGCACGCGGCCTCGGGGAGGAATCAGGGCCACTCCTGGGCCTGTGTCCCCTGCCTGGCCCCTCTGCCTGTCCCCCTCCCCATCCCCGCCTGCCCCACCCTCTACCTGTCCCTCAGGTCCACCTCCCGGCCCCTGGCTGACAGCGAGCGTGGCCGGCTTCTGAGTCAGGACCTTTCCAGCCCTGGCCAGTGTGTCCAGTGGTTAGAGCGCTGGCCCGCAGAGAGCCAAGGGCCTCAGGTTCAGTTCCTGGTCAAGGGCACACGCCTGGCGTGCAGGTTGGACCCCCAGCCCTGGTTGGGGTGGGAGGGGGAGGGCCCACCAACGGATGTGTCTCTCTCACATCGATGTTCCTCTCTCTCTCTCTCTTTCTCTCTCTCCCCCCCCCCCACATCCCTTCCACTCTCTCTCTAAACATCAATGGAAAAAATATCTTCAGGTGAGGGTTAACAAAACAATAATAATAAAACAAATCATAAAAAAAAACAAAAGTGCCGAGACCGGTGTGGCTCAGCGGATAGAGCGTCGGCCTGCGGACTGAAGGGTCCCAGGTTCGATTCCGGTCGGGGGCATGGACCTTGGTGGCGGGCACATCCCCAGTGAGGAGTGTGCAGGAGGCGGCTGATGGGTGTCTCTCTCTCATCGATGTTTCTAGCTCTCTATTCCTCTCCCTTCCTCTCTGTAAACAATAATAATAATAACAACAACAATAATAGTAATAAATGACAAACCTTCAGGAACTCCAGGAAGGCGGGCTTCGTGGAGCAGGCCTTCTTGAGGACGGCCAGGGCCGCGCTGAAGTTGTTCACGTACTCGCTGTAGGCGTCCAGCACCATGGACTTGGAGAACTGAAACCGGGCGCGAGGGACGTGAGGAAGCTGGCACCCGGGGGCCTCCCCACCTCGGGGGGGGACCCCGTCCCGGCCACGCCCCGTGAAACAGCCTCCCTCACCACCGCCGTGGGTGACTCTCGGGGTCCATTTCCGGGGGCTCGGTTCCGTGCCACGGGTCTGCAGGCCTGTTCCGGGGCCGGGACCGGGCTGTCCTGAGGGCAGTGGCCCTGTAGTCTAACTCAGCACCCGGTACAGCGGCACCTCGAGATACGAGTGCCCTAACAGACGAGATTTTTGAGATACGAGCCGTCGAGCGAGCGATTTTTGACTCCACAGTTGAGATAGGAGTCATCGCGCGGATCGGCCGGCTGCACACGACCCACCCGTTTACCGCGAGTCGGCGTCTCATAGTTTCCCACGCCTCAAGGTGACGGAACGAATTAAACGCGTATCTCGAGGTGCCGCTGTACTGTGATCCCTCCCAATTTGCTCTCTTTCTCAAGATGCCGCAGCTACTCAGGGTCTTTTTTTGGTTCCGTAGGCATTTCTGGAGAGTTCCTTTTGGATCTGTGAAACGTGCCCTCGGTGTTTTAATAGGGGTCGCGTTGAATCTGCAGCTTGCTGTGGGGACTATGGACGTTTTAAAGATGCCGATTCTCCCGATCCCTGAACACGGTACCCTCTTCCACTAGGTTATGTCTTCCCTCCGCCTCTTTCTTTCCAACATCCTGTGGTTTTTCTGAGGACGGACGGGTCCTTTACCTCCTTGGTTAAGTGGATTCCCTAAGGACCTTAATTATTTTGGGTGCAAGGGATTATTTCGTTTCTCTTCCTGAGGAAGCATGGTCGCTGTATAAAAAAGTCCTAGATGGCCGCGACCGGTGTGGCTCAGTGGATAGAGCGTCGGCCTGCGGACGGAAAGGTCCCGGGTTCGATTCCGGTCGGGGGCATGCACCTTGCTGGCGGGCACATCTCCACTGTGGGGCGTGCAGAGGGCGGCTGATGGATGTCTCTCTCTCATCGATGTTTCTGACTTTTTCTCCCTCTCCCTTCCTCTCTGTAAGAAGTCAATGAAATATATTTTTTTTTAAAAAGTCATAGATTTTTGGCTGCGGATTCTGTTCCGGCCACATTGCTGAATTCATTGATTAAATCTAGTTGGGGTTTTTTTGGTTTTTTTGTGGGTTTTTTTTTTTTTGGCAGAGTCTTCAGGGTTTTCTCTGTACGATATCCTGTCGTCTGCGCATAAGGAGAGTTTTACTTCCTCCTTTCCAATCTGGATGCCTTTTTTTTTTTTTTAATATATTTCATTGATTTTTTACAGAGAGGAAGGGAGAGGGATAGAAAGTCAGAAACATCGATGAGCTAGAGACATCGATCAGCCGCCTCCTGCACGCCCCACAGTGGAGATGTGCCCGCAAGCAAGGTCCATGCCCCCGACCGGAATCGAACCCGGGACCTTTCGGTCCTCAGGCCGACGCTCTATCCACTGAGCCACACCGGTCTCGGCTGGATGCCTTTCATTTCTGCTGCTTCTGGTCTGACCGCTGTGGCTGGGGCTTCCAGTCCCGTGTCGATCAGGGGCGGTGAGAGCCGACATCCCCTTGTCTTGCTCCTGTTCTTGCGGGAAAATGGCTCTCGCTTCTGCCCGCCGAGCGGGATAGAAGTGTGCACATGTGTGCCTTGCCTGTGTGTGCATGCATGTGAGTGTGCCTGTGTGGGTGCACGTGTGTGCCTGTGCCTACACGTGCTTTTAAGCCAACTACGCGCCGGGCGTGGTTTGCACGGTGGGGCGACCTCAGGCTGCGGGCCCTGCGCTCGGGCCTCCCTGCTCAGAGCCGGGGTTCCCCGCCTGCCCAGGAGGGGACGGGCCGCAGAGAGGGCCGGCCCCCCGCGGGCTCCCCGGTCCGCCCCCGCCCGCCCGCACGCACGCTGACGGGCACGGCGGGCTCGGCCACCACGCCGCCCGCCAAACCCCCGGTGCCGTGTCGTCGGGAGACCTGCAGACCCCCGTCCCCGGCCTCCGCAGGAGATGCAGGGGGGACCGTCCTGCCGGAATGAGGAGGGGGGAGCGGGCAGGGGCGGCCGGCACTCACCGAAGCCACGAAGACGTCGCCGATGGTCTCCACGGCGTCCCACTCGGCCACGCGGCTGGCCAGCGCCATCTGGAACAGGCGGTGGCACTGGCGCACCTCGCGGAGGCGGTGGAACAGCACCCGCAGCTTCCGCTCGCTCAGCACCCGCGGCTCCGTCTCCGCCAGCGGCCGCTCGTACTGCTGGGGTCAGAGCGGGAGGGGGACGGGGTGGGGGGCCCGGCAAGTGTGGGGGGCGGCCGTGTCCGCACAGGGACCCCAGAGCACGCCTCTCCGCGCCCTTTTCACTGGTTTTATGTATCACAGCGGCACCTCGAGATACGAGTGCCCTCACCTACGAGGTTTTTTGAGATACGAGCCGTCGAGCGAGCGATGTTTGCTTTGAAATACGAGCAACAGTTGAGATAGGAGTCATCGCGCGGATCGGCCGGCTGCACACGACCCGCCCGTTTACCGCGACGCGAGCGTCTCACAGTTTCCCACGCCTCAAGGCGACGGAACGGATTAAACGCGTCTCTCGAGGGACCGCTGTGCTTGTTTATGTTTTTATTTTTTATTTTTTTAATATATGTTATTGACTTTTCACAGAGAAGAAGGAAGGGAGAGGGATGGAGAGTCAGAAACATCGATGAGAGAGAGAGACATCGATCAGCCGCCTCCTGCACGCCCCCCGCTGGGGATGTGCCCGCCACCCAGGTGCACGCCCTTGACCGGAATCGAACCCGGGAACCTTGGGTCCCCAGCTGGTGCTCTATCCACTGAGCGGCACTGGCCAGGCTCAACCTGTTTTTGGCTTAAAGGACGTTTGTTAGCCGTTCCTCCGGCAGGGAGCCCCTGCGGCAGCCCCAGCACCCCCTTTTCCACGGCGTCTGGCGGCGACAGAGGGAGCGGCCGACAGGAAAGGCCGTGTAACCGGGGGCCGGAGGTGGCTCTTACCTCCAGGATCCGCGTGAGCGCGTCCACGTAGCTCTTCTCGCTGTCGACGATCGAGCCCAGGATGTACCGCCGGACCACCTGGGGGAGTGGACACACACACACGGCCTCGGGAATGACGTCCGCAGAGAACGCCCCTCCCCGGGAGCCGCTGGTCAGGGGCGGGCGGGCCCGGTGTTCACAGCAGCCGGTGAGGGGAACCCCTGGGCCTCCGCCGCCCTGCAGACGGCCGCTCCCTCGCACAGCGTGTCCGTCTCTGCCCCCACGGGGCACGCTGTCACCACGGGCGGGCACGCGGGCCACGGCACTGACGCACGCCACCGGGACGCACGGCAGTGACACGCCCGAGTCTGAGCCGCACGTTCCAGGTAACGCGCCCGAGTCTACACGCGGACACCATCGTGGCGTTCGGTTTCACCACCGCGGTGTGTGTGAGCACACGTCCCACTCTATGGCGCTGTGACAGCCGGTGGCCGGGCTCGGCGCTGGCAGCTGCCTCAACTCCGTTTGGCAAGTGGTTTTTGCCAATAAACGGAAAACAGCATAGAGTCACAACCAGGCTGGCTTTAAACCACAGGCACGCACACATAGGCACAGGCACACACGTGCACACACACAGGCACACTCACATGCATGCACACACAGGCTAGGCACACATGTGCACACACAGGCACAGGCACACACATGCACGCACACACAGGCACAGACGTGCACAGGCAAAGGCCCGCACAGGCACACGTGCACACACACAGGCACACACAGGCACAGGGACACACACAGGCACAGACGTGCACAGGCAAAGGCATGCACAGGCACACGTGCACACACACAGGCACAGGCACACACAGGCACGCACACACAGGCACAGACATGCAAAGGCAAAGGCACACACAGGCACACGTGCACACACACAGGCACAGGCACACACAGGCACAGGAACACCCGTGCACAGGCAAAGGCACGCACAGGCACACATGCACAGGCACACGCATGCACACACACACAGGCACAGGGACACCCGTGCACAGGCAAATGCACACATATGCACACAGGCACATATGCACACAGTCACAGGCACATAGACATACACACACACACGCACACACAATCACATGCCCACCCCCAGCCAACCCAGGGAGTGCACGCCCTTTGCACCTGGCGCCTCCCACAGCGCCTCCCACAGGAAGCACCTCGGCTAACGGACGGGAGCCCCTGGGACAACAAACCTTTACGGACAGGGAGTGGACTTCCCTCTGCAGAAAAAACTGACTATTCGATTCACAGAATGGAGACCAAAACTACCCGCTCCGGGTGTTTCAGGAAGAACGAGACGCAGTGAGGGGAGGACGGCTGTGCCGGGATTCAACCCGGGCACACAGCGGCCAGCCCCGCCACCCTCCTCGGTGCCCCACCAGCCTGGCCGGGCCACAGCCAGCCCTCAGAACGGGCATTAGGCCCCAGGCCCGGGTCACCATCCCCTCCCCTCACCCATCAGCCTGGCCGGGCCACAGCCGGCCCTCAGAACGGGCGTTAGGCCCCAGGTCCGGGTCACCACCCCCTCCCCTCACCCATCAGCC